>PITA01014271.1:0-10613 GCA_004023965.1 Spilogale gracilis
TTTTTTTTTTTTTTTTTTTTTTTTTTTTTTTTTTTTTTTTTTTTTTTTTTTTTTTTTTTTTTTTTTTTTTTTTTTTTTTTTTTTTTTTTTTTTTTTTTGCTGGAATTCAGCTCTCTTCAGGGAGCTCCCCGAAATGTGGTCACCTGGCCTTCCGCCATCTTGACTCCCCCAAATCACTCTTTTTGCTACTCTTCTAATAACCATTTTCCCATTTCTATCTGAGTCTAATCTGATTCAGTAATCACTACAATATGGGTATCTGAGTGATTCAGCTGGTCAACCTTCATACTCTTGATTTTGGCTCTGGTCATGATCTCAGGGTAATGAGAATGAACCCGAAGATGGGCTCCACACTTGGCATGGAATCTGCTTAAGATTCTTTCTCTCTGGGCACCTGGGTGACTCTGTCATTAAGCATCTGCCTTTGGCTCAGATCATGATCCCAGAGTCCTGGGATAAAACTTCACATTGGGTCCTCTGATCAGTGGGAAGTCTGCTTCTCCCTCTCTCACTCACCTTGCTGTGTTTTCTCTCTCACCATGTTTCTTTCTGTCAAAATAAATAAATAAATAAAATCTTTAATTTTTTTTTCTTTTTCTCCATCTCCGTCTTTCCTTTTCCCTGTTCATGCATGCTCTCTCTCTAAAAAATAATAATAATCACAACAATAATAATATAAAACGTAATAACCATATATTGATAAGATTTTACATTGAATTGAGGTATTTAAGTAGATATAAAAAGAGGGAAGGGCAACTTTGTAGTTGTTTCTGATGTAACATTTAAATTTAAATTATTGAAATCTTTTCTTATCCCCAAAAGGACTTACGGACTTAAGAATGGTGTTTCATTTATCAAAATAAAATTATACAACAATTATAACCTAATACAGTAAAGGTAATCAATCTAATTCAACAGTGGAAAGAATAAAAAAAATGAATCCAGGAGTAAGGAGATTCAAAATTCTTGCAATTTAAGTCTCTTGTCATCAATTTCTATATTAATGAAAAATGGAAACACTAACAAATTAAATGAAATATAAATACTCCTTGATGTTTATAACATATAATTTAATAATTGTACATTTTAATAATAAATACACTTAGAGTTTTGACAGTGAATATACCAGATAAATATATATGTGCTTCTTAGAAGTAGTAATTAATTAGACCTATATATCTCATTTTATCACTCCATCTTGAAAAACTTTTCATTTGTTGTACCTGCACTCTTTTCAAACAATTATGAACATTTGTGTATCAAATATTCTGTTAAGAAAAGTTTAAATGAAAAAGAAAAAAAAAAGAGGCTTATCTTGGATTAGAATTGAATCAAAAGATATACTTAACAAAAATCTTGCTACTTGGCAACAAAATTCAGCTTCTCTTCTTTGAAGTACTGACATTAGCAGTGAAAATTTTAAAACATATTCCCAGCAAAAGCAGGAAAAAAAGTACATTCCTCCTAAAGCATCATTTTTATAACATTTCATTTTAAAGATTTTAATATATTTATTTGACACAGAGCTAGCACAAACAGGGGAAGGAGCAGGTGAAGGGAGAAGCAGGCTGACCAGTCAGGGATCATGATGTGGAATTATATCCCAGAACCCTGGGATCATGACCTGAGCTGAAGGCAGATGCTTAATGACTAAGCCACCTCAGCATCCCTTAAAGCATCAGTTTTAGGATTTTCTTTTTCACTTACAGTCTTCCACACCTTATATTTTTCCCTTGAAACCTAACACAGCACACACACATACACACACACACACACACACACACACACACACACCCTTTCATTATAACAAAAATTCTATTCCCAAATCAAAAAGGGAAATGTTTATATTTTCAATGTTTAATTTCAAAATCTGTGATTATCAAGATATATTTAATGAAATATAAGATGTTTTTCTAAAAAATAGAATAAAAACAACCTTACTTAGATAAGAGCTATTCTTTTTTTAATTTATACATAAACCATTTTAAAATCACCTTATTAAGGTGTATGTACATACACACACGCTATTCCTCTTTGTTTTAGTTTTTTTTTTTGTTTGATTTGTTTTATTTGTTTTTCCTCTTTAATTGTTAAAAGCTACTTTGATGACTTCTTGAATGAATTAAGAAAGGCTAGGGGGCACCAGGATCCTGGGATTGAAGCCCCTCTTAGGCTCCATGCTCAGTGGGGCTCTTCTCCACTGAGAAGGAGGATTATCTCCTTTTCCCTCTGCCCTTCCTCTTTCTCTCTCCATTCTCTATTTCTTTCTCTCTGAAATAAATAAATCTTAAACTGGGGGGTTTAGAGTGGAGGGGAGTGGGGGATAGGTGAGCTTGGTAGTGGGTATTAAGGAGGGCACATATTGCATGGAACATTTGATGTTACATGTAAACTATGAATCTTGGAACACTACATCAAAAATTAACGATATACTCTATGGGGAGTAACACAACATAAATAAATAAACAAACAAATAAATAAGTTTTTAAAAATTAATTAATTAATTTTCAGTGTTCCAAGATTCATTGTTTATGCCCCACACCCAGTGCTCCATGCAATATGTTCCCTCAATACCCACCACCAGGTTCACCCATTCCCCCACCTCCTCCCCTCTAAGACCCTCAGTTGGTTTCTGAGTCCAAAAACACTTATGTTTCGTTTCCCTCCCCAATTTGCCCTACTTCCCATTTTCTTTCCTTCTACCATCCTCTATATTACTCCTTATGCACCACAAGTAAGTGAAACCATATGATACTTCATTTTCTCTACTTGGCTTATTTCACTGAGCATAATCTCTTCCAATCTAATCCATGTTGCTACAAAAGTTAGGTATTCATCCTTTCTGATGGAAGTGTAATATTCCATTGGATAATATATATATTATCCTCTATATCCATTATATGTATATATATATATATATATATATATATATATATATATATTATCCTCTATGTCCTATATATATATAATCCTCTATATCCATTCATCTGTTGAATGGCACCTTGGCTCTTTCAACAGTTTGGTGATTGTGGCCATTGCTGCAATGAACATATGGCCCTTCTTTTCACTACATTTGTATCTTTAGGATAAATACCCAGTAGTGTAATTGCAGGGTCATAGGGTAGCTCTATTTTTTAATTTTTTAAGGAATCTCCACACTGTTTTCCAAAGCAGCTGCACCAATTTGCATTCGTACCAACATAAGAAGGTTCCCCTTTCTCCACAGCCTCTCCAACATTTGTTGTTTCCTACATTGTTAATTTTGACCATTCTGACTGGTGTAAGGTGATATTTCAGTGTGGTTTTGATTTGAATTTCCCTGATAGCTAGTGACGCTGAACATTTTTTCATGTGTCTATTAGCCATTTGTATATCTTCTATGGAGAAGTGCCTCTTCATGTCTCCTGCCAATTTTTTGATGTGATCATCTTCTTTTCGGGTGTTGAGTTTGAGTAGTTCTTTATAGATCTTGGATATTAGCCCTTTGTCTGTAGTTTCATTGGCAAATATCCTCTCCCATTCCGTGGGTTGCCTCTTTGTTTTGTTGATTGTTTCCTTTGCTGTGCAGAAGCTTTTTATTTTGATGAAGTCCCAAAAGTTCATTTTTGCTTTTGTTTCCTGTGCCTTTGGAGATGTGTCTTAAAAGAAGTCAAAGAGGTTGCTGCCTATGTTCTCCTCTAGGATTTTGACAGATTCCTGTATTACGTTGAGGTCTTTCATCCATTTCAAGTTTATCTTTGTGTGTGGCATAGAAAGTGGTCTAGTTTCATTCTTCTATACATAGCTGTCCAATTTTCCCAGCACCAGTTATTGAAGAGACTCTCTTTTTTTCCACTGGATATTTTTTCCTGCTTTGTTGAAGATTATTTGACCATAGATTTGTGGGTCCATATCTGGACCCTCTACTCTGTTCCATTGGCCTATTTGTCTGTTTTTGTGCCAGTATGATGCTGTCTTGGTGATCACAGCTTTATAATAAAGCCTGAAATCAGGTAATGTGATGCCCCAGCTTTGTTTTTCTTCTTCAACTGTTCCTTAGAAATTCGGGGTTTTTTTGTTTGTTTGTTTGTTTGGGTTTTTTTTTTTTTGGTTTCATATAAATCTCAGGATTGTTTGTTCCTTTGAAAAATATTGGTGGAATTTTGATCGGGATGGCATTGAAAGTATAGATTGCTCTGGGCAGTATAGGAATTTTTACAGTGTTTGTTCTTTCTATCCATAAGCATGGAATGCTCTTCCGTCTTTTTGTGTCTTCTCCAATTTCTTTCAGGAGTTTTGTATTGTTCCTCGAGTATAGATCCTTAACTTCTTTGGTTAGGTTTATTCCTATGTATCTTATAGTTTTTGGTGCTATAGTAAATGGAATCAATTCTCTGATTTCCCTTTCTAAATTTTCATTGTTAGTGTATAAGAAAGCAACTGATATCTGTGCATTGACTTAGCATCCTGCCACATTACTGAATTGCTGTATGAGTTTAAGTGGTTTCTTAATGAATAAATATTAGTGTGATATAAAATCCTTTGTAAATAACAGGTATATATGATTAGTCTAATAAAAGCTTTGTTCATTTCAAAAAACTCTACTAAAAGATCTTGCAATAACTATAGCTACCTACTGCTATGCATCTATAAAGTAATGAAACAAATCAATAACTAAGTCATCAAAACCAGTCCCATTACCTATAATTACACCTTGTGTAATAATGACAAACAGCTTTCCTTTGTGTTTGAATACAGAACAGTATACTTGTGGCAATACCAACTTTTTAAGACTTTTTTATGGAATGCAAAATACATATAAGTAATATGATGCTTTCTTTTATGCATATACCATTGTAATTTTACTAACTCCATTGCTTTGACTAAAAAGGCAAAATACTTCTTATGTTGAATATATCATATTTATAAACATTGTCGTGTTAATATATTTTTTTATATGTGACTGGAATTGTCTACAGTGGATCATGATACTAAATGTTGCCTGCTTCTACTGCATTGTTCTTTCCAAATAATTTAATATTAAATTTAATTTTCTATTTACTTAGTCACAAAACATGATTAAACAGTATACACATAAAATTCAAATATATTCATCCACTCATGCATTAAATATTTACTGAGTTTATATTATGTGCCAGATACTTATTGGGTACTGAAGATATAATTATGAAGACAGACATGTTTCTTAACCCGTAAAGGGTACACAATCTAGCAGATAATATGGGCCAAAAATAAACAACCACAACAACAATGACAACAACAAACAAATGAATGAATGAATGAGAGTTCACAAACTGAATGCCCAGTGCTGGATATTGGTAGCAGAAATGTTTGATTTAGTATACACATTGTTCCATAAATATTGTTTAACCACATTAAAAATATGCAACATTTACATAAACATTTAGACTCCTACATTTTGTTGAAGACATTAGAATATTTCTGACTACATCTAAATGTTTTGGAACCAAATAGCTATTGTCCCATCTAGATGCAGAGTGTCATCTCCAGTTATCCAGAGTCCTTGTCATACCTCATACAACTTTATTAGGTTCATTTACTCACGTACTTACCTGCTTGCCCCTGTAGCACTGTAGTTTCTAACACCTGAAATAGATTTTAATTACAATTTGTGATACATACAAGAGAGGGGGAAGAAGAATGAGGTATAAAGACCAGATCTCTTTAATAGATTAGAGTGTTATGGACAGCATCTCTGAGAGTACTAAAAATTGAAGTATCAGAGGAATGGAAGGTGTAGTGGTGTCTTGAGCAGAAAGGAGAACAGAGATTGTGTTATTTAATTTAAAATGGTGGCCAATGTGTCTGAAATATGTACTGAGCAAAAAGAAAAAAGGAATGAAAAAAGGTTAATGACAGACAAATGTCAAATCATGTAAGTTATTGCAACTTATGGTAAAGATTTGGCACTTACTCTAAATGCACTGGAAAAATCATAATCTGATTTACATTTTTCAACATCACTCTAGCTCTCCTGAAAAGAGTGGTAGTTGGGGAGACTGTTTAGGAGACTGGTACAATATATGTGTGGTGGATGATTTAAGGTGGAAACACTGAAGATAGTAAGAAGTTGATGAGTAAGAGTTTTGAGGCATAATCAATAGGGTTTTTTTGTTGGACTGAATGGAGGCTGGGTAGGGGAAATAAAGAGAGAAACTAAGCTGATGTTCAAACTATTTATTGTATAAGGGTGATAAAAAAAGAACTAGGTTTGGTGCACAAAAAGGCAGTTAAAATTTAAGATAGGTCTGACTTAACCACTGCAGATATAAAGCAGGCAGTTAGAGATATATGTTTAGAGATTAAGGAGATTCATCAATATATAGATGGCATTTAACATCTTATGAAATGATAACACCAAGAGAGATCATAGAGGAAAAGTAGGTGACTTAGCACTGAGGCCTGAGGAAAACAGTATTTAAAGTTTAATGTGACAATAATACACTGTGTGGTTCCTGCTCACAAAGTGTTTACAGTCCAATATATAAAAATAATAGGATTATGACAGACTGAATAAGAACAATAACATGCTATGGTAGATAAGAGAAGTAAAGGAATATTCATCTGGGTCAGGAAAATCAAAGGAGAATGCTTGATAGAGAAAGTAGATTTAACATTAAAGAAAAACTACATAGGTCCATATGCAGGAATGAGGACTAGAGAGGAAGGAAAAGAATTTCAGGTGAAAATAAACTTTCTTCCCAACAGGGATGCAGGACACAGCTCTTCACATTGCAGGAACCATAGGCCGCTCAACTGGCTAAAGCATAGGGTGAATAAAGGGCAATATTTTGAGATTATAATTTTCTTAAATATAAACATTAAGTACTCAAGGGTACTTCTTGGCCCTCATTCTCATTATACCACCATTTAATGTGACGTTTGTTGATTCTTTTTATTCATTTTTTTTGTGGAGGGATTTCTAACAAGTTTCACAAACATAATATGCATGTAAAATACAAAGAAAATACAGAGAATTATGATCTAGAGACTTCTTATAGAGACCATTTCAACCTAGTTACAAGCAGACCAAGAGAACATCATCCAGCTAAATAATTTCAAAAATTGTTTCTTCAATGGTACCATTATGCTTATTTCAGGCATAAGAATAGGTAAAGTTCTAATTGGATTTGTTTTTTCAAGAGACAACTGCTTCTTTTATATTTATTTGCCCTTTGAAGATTGAGGTCATAGATTGCCTTTCACCTTCATTTCATTATTAATTTGTCTATCAATTTGACATTCTGTAAATTTAAAAAAAAATTCTTATGGGGGCACCTGGGTGGCTCAGTTGGTTAAGCAACTGCCTTCGGCTCAGGTCATGATCCCAGAGACCCGGGATCGAGTCCCACATCGGGCTCCCTGCTCGGCGGGAAGCCTGCTTCTCCCTCTCTCACTCCCCCTGCTTGTGTTTCCTCTCTGGCTGTGTTTCTCTCTGTCAAATAAATAATAAAATCTTTAAAAAACAATTCTTATGGGAGGAAAGGTGGTGAATAATAAAAGTATACATTATTGTTGTCTTCTCCTTTGTATTTAAAAATTGAAAGTATATAAGTTAAATTAAGAAAATACATTTTCAGGTGTTTGGGTAGCTCAGTGGGTTAAAGCCTCTGCCTTTGGCACAGGTCACAATCTCAGGATCCTGGGATCAAGGCATGCATCTGGCTGTCTGCTCAGCAGGGAGCCTGCTTCCTCCTCCCTCTCTGCCTGCCTCTCTGCCTACTTGTGATCTCTCTCTCTGTCAAATAAAAAAAATCTTTAAAAAAAAGAAAGAAAATACATTTTATTTTATTTATATAATGTCTACTCAAAAGCTAGTGTTCAGGTTTTCTTAGTTTCTAAATATTTAAATATAAATGTGAATGAGAAAGCTAAATCACTCAAAAAAGGAAAAACAATGACATCATTCTTGTTTGAATAAAGGAATTATATTTTTCCCCAGATATTTAGTTACTCCTAAAGAGATCCATGAGATAAGAGAAGCATCATGCAACAAATTACACACAGATTAAGAAAAATGTGCATTGATGGCACAGGCACCCTGCTAACCTGACATAATATATTTACACATATGTAAATTACTTAATAATGCCAGGGCGAGTTAAATTAAAAAAAAATAGAAAATATGTCTGAAAATGCATGCCATGTTATTAAAATTTAAGAAGTACAACTCAAAACAACTAATTATCATATATTAAATGAGTTGCTTATTGGCCAATGTTACATGTTCATACTACTACGTGAATAATGTATGGCCACAAAATTTAATAACTGACTAGAATGAAAAAATACATGAATGTGTATTAGGCCTCTGAAATACTTAAAAAATAAAGACTGCATGATTAAAAGGTACCATAGTCCAATGTGCTCACAATATAGATAATGAATGTTTATAGAGAATTATTTTTGTTACTAAATTTGTACAGATAAAACATTTATGCCTGAGAAGACAAACCTTGGTCAAATAAATTTTATTTTCACCTATCATAGTCATGTTATAATGGTCTCTTTGTGAAGGACAAGTCATTTTCGGAATTAAAGTACCTGATTCCAAATATATTATGGTCTGCCTTCATTCACGGGTCTTAAAAGTATCATTTTTAACTACAATATCACTGCTATTATATACTTAAGATCAAAAAGACTGTGAAATATGAATTTGTCAATCGGTATCTAAAATTAATCCACCAAAACTGAAATTCTACCTAGTCTTTTTAAAAATCTATTTATTTATTTGTTTGTTTGCTTGCTTGTTTGTTTATTTTTATTACATTATTCATTTGTTTAGTGTTCCAAGATTTATTGTTTATGCTCCAAATTTATTTTTATTGAAGTACAGTTGTCAAAATTCTACCTATTCTTTTGCTTGCTTTTCTTTGTTTATAATTTTTAAAAATTCTACCTTTTTAAAAATATTTTTTAATTTATTCAACAGAAAGAGAGAGAGGGCACAAGCAGGGGGAGCAGGAAAGAGAGAAGCAGGCTCCCTGTTGAACAGGGTGCCTCGTGCAGGGCTTGATTCGAGGACCCTGGGATCATGACCTGAGCTGGAGAGCAGATGCTTAATGCACTGAGCCACCCAGGCTTCCTTCTACCTATTCTTAATGTCCATTTAAACTATACTTCTTTATATTTGTTTACCCAAACATCTAAGAAAAGTTAGAAAATGTTGGCATTCTGCAAGTCATTATCTTAACTTCATAGTACCTATGGTAGATGGTATAGGAATAACTTTGTATTACTAAAAAAATATAGCGTATTCTTCCTGCCTTTCATTTTATTCTATTCTGACAGTGTCTTGAAGCAGTTTTATGATATATCATGTTAAAGCACCCGACAATCAAGATGACAAAGTTATTTCTTCTCCCAGAAAGTACACGGAGACAAAAATATTATTGTGCAAAAGCCTATAGTTGATTTTTCAGAAACTTAAAAATGTGTTTTCCTTCACAGATAAGTAAGACAATGCATAAAATATAGGAAGTACATAAATATACATTAGGTACTTGACAGACATTTAAGAACACATACAATTTGCCAAGGAATGTGATAGTTCTTCAACCTGGCTTGAATGCGCATGTTCTGTAAAAAAGATTATTTGTTTTGTTTTGTTTTGTTTAAAGACTTTGTTTATTTATTTGACAGAGAGATAGAGCCAGAGAGCACAAATGGAGGGAATGGCAGGAGAGGGAGAAAGAGGCTCTGTGCAGAGCAAGAAGCCTGATGAAGTTTTAATCCCAGTACCCTGGGATCCTGACCTGAGCTGAAGGAAGATGCATAACCATCTGAGCCATCCAGGTGACCCACTTATTTGGATAAAAATAGGAATAGTGATGGGGCGTCTGGGTGGCTCAGTTGGTTAAGCGACTGCCTTCGGCTCAGGTCATGATCCTGGAGACCCGGGATCGAGCCCCACATCGGGCTTCCTGCTCTGTGGGAAGCCTGCTTCTCCCTCTCTCAGTCCCTCTGCTTGTGTTCCCTCTCTAGCTGTGTTTCTCTCTGTCAAATAAATAAATAAAATCTAAAAAAAATAGGAATAGTGGAAACAATAAGGTAAAACAATGGGCTTTACCATTGATGAATTAATTCTGTTTTAGGAAGTTATTAAATTGCTTTGGGGAATACAGAGTTCCATCTTCTTGTTTTAATTTCCTATCTTTTCTAATAAAGTACTTTGGGTTAGTGTGGAATATCTATACTCCAAAAATTTATGTCACATAGGTAATATGCTGCTGATAAACTCTGATTCTACCATGTCATTTTGATTTTTTAAATAATTTATCAGATTTTATCAATATTACTTTACAACTAAACCAAAAAGTAAACATACCTAGTTTGCACACAAAGGGGCAATAAAATGGAATGTGACAAATTTGAAAGAAAGTGTTTACAGGAGTGTTAATTTCAAATATATATATATATTTATGCTTATATATATATATATGCTTAATTCTTATTGTAAAGCACACATGGAGGAGAGCTTTGAGTCTGGGAGGTGGTCAAGCAAAAATTCCTAGAAATGGAGGACATAGCCGCTAAGATGTTGGTATCATTTTCCAGTTTTAACGTCCTTAAGCATACTTAGAAATGAA
>PITA01014271.1:10713-54291 GCA_004023965.1 Spilogale gracilis
CCCAACCAACTGAGCCACCCAGGTGCCCCTCATGAAGGATTTTTAAAAAATATTTAATTAATTTATTTGACAGAGAGAAACACAGTTAGAAGGGGAACACAAGGAGAGGGAGTGAGAGAGGGAGAAGCATGCTTCCCATGGAGCAGGGATCCCAATGTGGGGCTGGAACTTGGGACTCGAGGATCATGACCTGAGTGGAAGACAGATGCTTAACGACTTAGCCACTCAGGTGCCCCTATTGAAGGATTTTTATAAAACATTAAAATAATGCACATTATTATAGCAGAAAAAAATTGCATTTTTTCTGAAATGCATATGTCTTCATAAAACTGTTGGTGGTAGATCCCTTTTGTAGGTTGGAAATCTATAGCAAAAGTAATCTGTGTCTCAAGAAATAAGGTGGGTGTCAAGTACCTGCATATAAATGGTACACTTGTGGTTGTTAAGAGACTACTGTTTTAAAACATCAGTATGCATGACCATAAATTCATTTGACATTTATATACCCTAGCTTTAATCTCAATGTTCCCTGCATGTGGAACAGCAAAAGCCATAAATGTCATTACACATTGCTCAGTAAAATGCAAAGGTGAATGTGTATACTCAGTGCAGAAGGCCTCAGCTTGTTAATGAGCATTCATGGACTGCATAACTACTGAGCTGCATTTTGATAGAAATATTGAGTTGTTTCTTTAGGCCTTATGTTTCAGCATACTTGCTCTCACTTTAATGTATAAATTAGAGCACTGCAATGAAGGGACCCAAGAATTGCTAGAGATGTTGAATCTTTCCTGTGAAACTGAATGTAGCTCTCTTAAAATGCATGTCTGAAGCATTTTTATTCCTCTACTTAATGCATTAAAGAATTTCTACTGCCATAGAAATCAATCCTTAGATTTAAAATTAATTTTGCTTTCTTTATTTAACACAAAGTTAATCTATCACCTTTCCCTTGCATTACATGAAGGGGTAAGATATTAAAATTTAAAGAACAAATTCTACTACAGATCTTCTGTATTTGTTCTTCTGAAGAATATTTGTGTATGTTATTATGATATGATATTACTCTTTGAGGATTTTTCCTACCCTTTGAAAGTCTAAAAACATAAAAGTTTCAAACTAGTGGAAGTCTTAGAAGTTGACAAGTTTCTCTCTGTACACCCAAACTTGTCTCAGACAAGTTGTCTTCAACTTGACTCATTGTCTCAGACAAGTTCAGGTGTATATAGAGGAAAGATTTTCCCAAAGCCACACGCTAATTCCTACTCAGCATTCCTAATATTCAGGATAGTATTGTAGGTACTATACAACACTGCCCCTATAACATTGATTTTTTTAAAATTATAAAATACATTTTCTGAAAGAAGAAAGCAGCCAGAGCAATTTTCTAAGAATTTGTTTTTCCTGTAGCTCTGTATATCTTCTTATAAATGAATTAATGCTAAGGTATTAATATAGGTTTGGGTCTCTATTGCCCTTAAAGTTATAATGGATCAGATAATCCCCAAAAATGATAGAAAAGGTTGTTTCCTGATTCTCTTTTCACTTCAATAATTTACTCTGGATGCCAACACGACTCATTTCAAATTAAGAACTATTTTTTGATTACATCAAATGTTACAAGCTAAAAGGAAAATATACTTTCAAGATGATATATGAATACAAGATGATTTGATGGGCTAATCCCAGTTTTAGGCAAATTCTCAAGACAAATTAAAAATATATTTCAAGTTTATCATTCTAAGTATTAAAAATACTTATTAAAATATATGTCTATAATTCTTACAAAGCATACTGCTGCAGAGTAATATTTTTTTATTTTAAATTACAGGCAACTATCACTCAGAGAAACTCTCTGAAACTGAAACTATGCAAACATTAAAGACTTGTAGTGTTAGAACATAAACTGATAGAGATTTCTTAGAAATCTGATTTTTTTGTTAAACACATATTTTTTTACTGTTTTATTGCTGCTTGAAATTTGGAGAAGAATAAAATTAAACCTTTATTTATCTTGCAAAGTTTTTGATCCATGAACAACTTATTCAGATTTCCTTCATTCAATACATATTAATTATCTAAGTAAGGACACTTTATGCTATATAGATAATTACAATATAAAGTATTGAGAAGAATGAAAGATAAATGGTAGTAGAATTCAATGAATATAGAGGTGACTTCTAGCTATTATGACTTAGAAGACTTCATGGAGAATTTTAACTTAAATTAAACCTTGGAAGGACAGATGACATTTTGATAGGAGTATGGAAGTTGGAGAGTAATAAATGAGAGCTCCCAAGATGGAGTTTGCAAATCTCACCAGAAAACAAGAAGCCTACAAGATATGTTTAATCAATGTCTAGAAAATAAGCTTGGATGAGACAAAGTGTTTAAATAGAAGAAGAGCTGAAAATATAATGAGGATGTGGAGAAACTTGAATAACTTTGATTTTTGTCCTTTAGGCAAGTGATTTCCAAAAATTTGAAAAGTTCAGACTTGTAAAAGACCTCCTCGTCCCTTTAATGATGACTTAGCAAAACTAAAGCCACTATATAGAAAATAAATAAAAGTGCTGCTATTGTGGTTGATATAGGAGTAGTACCTTCTTCCCTTTAACCCACATACAGTCAGTGACATTCCACAAACACTTAGAATATGAAGATAGTTTTAAAATATCTTTTTAAGCTAAAAATTGTCTTTATAAGTTCTTGTACAGGAAAACTGAGCAATAAAGTAAGTATTTTTAAGATTTTATTTATTTATTTGACAGAGAGAGGGAGATCACCAGTAGGCAGAGAGGCAGGCAGAGAGAGAGGAGGAAGCAGGCTCCCTACTGAGCAGAGAGCCCTATGTGGGCCTTGATCCTAGGACCCTGAGATCATGACCTGAGCCAAAGGCAGAGGCTTTAACCCACTGAGCCACCCAGGCACCCAAGTAAGTGTTTTATATAATCTACTACATGTGTTAATATTTTGCACCAAAAATACAAGATCTAAATCACTGTATTCTTTAAAGTTAAATAATTTACATTGAAACAACTTGAATAATTATTTAAGAAATCTCCAAATTATCAACTTCAACAACTAATTATCATAGAACTCAGATGTCCTGATTAAAAAAATGAGAAAAAAATTGCTGAACAAAATAATAGCAAAGATTTTCTTAACTCATTATAAGAAGTTCAGTGATAGTGGGTTAAATTCCTGCATGGAGTACTATGGTGGAATAAAAGAGAAGCAGATATTTTTCTTTAAATAATATAAGCAAACAAGATGATGATATAAAAATAACATATGGAAATGTTACAATAAATTTCCTTAGCTAAAATATAAACATTCATATTTAAATTATCCATTCAAATGATGGATAGTAACAATAATGTGATCAAGATTATTTATATCTTAATTCATTTATATTTTGCTTTGGGAGAAAAAACTGAATACCAAACATTTCTAGAACATTTTAGGAAATAATTTATATTAAAATTTTAAAATGGTATGATGCTATAATAATTTATTGGCAAAGAGAAGTCAAACTTTCTCTCCTCACAGATGACATGATACTTTATGTGGAAATCCCAAAAGACTCCATCCCCAAAGTACTAAAACTCATATAGCAATTCAGCAATGTGGCAGAATACAAAATCAGCGCACAGAAATCAGTTGCATTTCTATACAGTAACAATGTGACTGAAGAAAGAGAAATAAAAGAATCAATTCCATTTACAATGACACCAAAAGCCATAAGATATCTGTTAATAAGCCTAACCAAAGAAGTAAAGGATATATACTTTACAAATGACAGAACAATTATGAAAGAAATTGAGGAAGACAAAGAGATGGAAAAACATTCCATGCTCATGGATTGGAAGAATAAACATTGTGAAAATCTCCATACTGCCCAGGGAAATCTATACTTTCAATGAAATCCCTATCAAAATACCATTGACATTTTTCACAGAAAGGGAATAAACAATTTCAAAATCTGTATGGAACCAGAAAAGACCCAAATCACCAGAGGATTGTTGAAAAATAAAACCAAAGCTGGCGGCATCACTATGTCTGGCTTCAAACTATATTACAAAGCTGTGATCACCAGGAAAGCTTGGTACTGGGGGGAAAAAAACAGACACATGGACCAATGGAACAGAGTAGAAAGGCCATATATGGATCCTCAACTCTATGGTCAAACAGTATTGAACAAGAAGGAAAAAATATCCAGTGGAAAAAAGGCACTTCCATAAATAGTGCTGGGAAAATTGGACAGCCATATACAGAAGAATGAAACTGAACCATTCTTATAAATCATATATAAAAATAAACTCAAAATGGATGAAAGACCTCAATATGAGATAGAACTCCATCAAAATCCTAGAGGAGAACATAGAAAGTAACCGCTTGGACATTGGCCAGAGCCACCTCTTTCAAGACACATCTCTCAGGGCAAGGAAAATGAAAGCAAAAAATGAACTTTTGGGACTTCATCAAGATAAAAAGCTTCTGCACAGCAAAAGAAACAACAAAAGTAAGAGTCAACTGATAGAATGGGAGAAGATATTTGCAAATAACATTTCAGATAAAGGACTGGTAGCCAAGATCTCTAAAGAACTTCTCAAACTCAATACCCAAAAAACAAATAATCCAGTCAAGAAATGGGCAGAAAACATGAACAGACACTTCTCCAAAGAAGACATAAACATGGTTAATAGACACATGAAAAAATGTTCAACATCACTAACCATTAGGGAAATACAAGTCAAAACCTCAATGAGATACCACCTTACACTGGTTAGAATAGCAAACGTTAACAAGCAGGAAACAACAAGTGTTAGTGAGGATCTGGAGAAAGGGGAACCCTCTTATACTTTTGGTGGTAATGCAAGCTGGTACAGCCACTCTGGAAAACAGCATGGAGGTTCCTCAAGATGTTAAAAATAGGGCTCTCCTATGACCCAGCAATTACACTAGTAGATATTTATGCCATAGATATGTATGTAGTGAAAAGAAGGGGCACGTGCACCATAACCATACTGTGGAAGGAGCTGAGATGCTCTTCAACAGACGAATGGATGAAGAAGGTATGGTTCATATATACAAAGGAATATTAATCAGTCATCAAAAATGATGAATACCCAAGTTTTGCATCAATATGGACAGGACTGGAAGAGATTATACTGAGTGAAATAACTCAAGCAGAGAAAGTCAGTTATCATATGATTTCACTTACTTGTGAAACACAAGGAATAGCATGGAGGATATTAGGAGAAGGAAGCAAAAAGTGAAAGGGGAGGGGCGCCTGGGTGGCTCAGTTGGTTAAGTGACTGCCTTCGGCTCAGGTCATGATCCTGAAGTCCCGGGATCGAGCCCCACATCAGGCTCCCTGCTCAGCGGGAAGCCTGCTTCTCCCTCTCTCACTCCCCCTACTTGTGTTCCCTCTCTGGCTGTTTTTCTCTCTGTCAAATAAATAAAATCTTTTTTTTAAAAAAGTGAAAGGGGAGAATCAGAGGGGGAGATGAGCCATGAGAGACTATGGACTCCAAGAAACAAACTGAGTGTTTTAGAGGGGATGGGATGAGGGGATGTGTGAGCTTGATGTTGGGTATTAAAGAGGTACATATTGCTTGGAGCACGTATTGCATGGAGCATATAACATTGGGTATTATATGTAAACAATGAATCATGAACACTGCATCAAAAACTAATAATGGACTTCATGGTGACTAATATAATAAAAATATAAAGAAACAGAAAAGAAAATCTACTAAATGAGAAAAGATATTGCAAAAGACATATGTGATAAAGGGTTAGTATCCACAATGTATAGGGAAATTTTTTAAAAAAAGTCTAGACTCCAAAAACAAATAATTCAATTAAATATGGACAAAAGAAATGAATAGACATTCTTCCAAATAAGACATTCAGATGGGCAACAGGGACATGAAAAGATGCTTAACATCACTCATCATCAGGGAAGTACAAATCAAAATTACAATGAGATATACTCTCACACCTATCAGAAGTGCTAAAATCAACAACACAAGAGAGAACAATTGTTGGCAATGATGTGGAGAAAGGGGAAATATCTTACACTGTTGGTGGGAATGGAAACTGGTGCAGCCACTCTGGAAAATAGTATGGAGGTCCCTCAGAAAGTTAAAAATGGAACTACCCTAAGACCTAACAATTGCTCTATAGGGTATACCCAATGAATACAACAATACTAACTTGAAGGGGTATATGCCCCCTGATGTTTATGGCAGCACTATATACAATAACCAAATTAATTGAAGAACCCAAATGTCCACTGATTGATGAATGGTAAAGAAGAGGTAGTTTTCGGGGCGCCTGGGTGGCTCAGTTGGTTGGGAAACTGCCTTCGGCTCAGGTCATGATCCTGGAGATCCGGGATCGAGTCCCACATCAGGCTCTCTGCTCGGCAGGAAGCCTGCTTCTCCCTCTCTCACTCCCCCTGCTTATGTTCCCTCTCAAGCTGTGTTTCTCTCTGTCAAATAAATAAAATCTTTAAAAAATAAAAAGAAGAGGTAGTTTATATACAATGGAATATTATTCAGCCATAAATATGAATGAAATCTTGTGATTTACAATGATGTGGATGGAGCTAGAGTGTATCAGGCCAAGTGAAATAAGTCCATTAGACAATGACAAAAAACATATACTTTCATTCATATGTGGAATTTAAGACAAAACAAATTATCATAGGGTAAAAAAAGAGAGGCAAACTATGAAACAGTCTCTTAATTATGGAGAACAAACTCATGATTGCCAGAGGGGAGGTGCATTAGGGGTGGGTTAAACAGATGATCAGGATTAAAGAGTGCATTTGTAATGAGCACCAGGTGTTGCATGTAACTGTTGAATCACTAAAGTATACTCCTGAAATTGATATCACACTCTATGTTAACGAACTGGAATTTAAAAAAAATTAAAAATAAATGCTTAATTCCTTTTATTTTTTTCTTACCATAATATTAAATCTTCTAAGGGAATCACAAGTCCAAAGTAGCTGAATATACTTACTAATATACTGTCAATGAAACACCTTAATGAAAAAATGTAGAAAAAAAACTAGTGAGAAAATTATGCCATATATGTCCTCTGCTATTGATGTAAAAATTGCAAGGAAAATCTATGTTTTGAACATGATGTATTTCCAGGGACAGATTTCAGACTACACGATGCTTACAAAGTAAATAAAATTCAGAACTGCTTCATTTTTAAGTACATTTTACCTACTGGGTTTGTCAAGACCTTTGCTTTTTAATATTATAATTTAATGTTTTTTATTAATTCTTATTAGTTACATACAAAGACATCTTATAAAAATAATAAATTAATTTGAGTAGTAATTGTCTATGCATATTATAATGATTACCAGCTCAAGGGAGTTAAATCTAGTAATGTGATATTCTTTCTATTTATGTAAATATTATAGTTCAGTGATTCTATGCCTTCATTAGCTTTGAATTTTTATGTCACTTCATTTGGCTACCATCCTCTATCTTCTTCTAAAATTGTTCTATTGTTAAGGTTACTCCTGTTTACAATTTCTGTGGAAAAAGATTTGTTATGAACAAATACAATTGTGGTTTATAAAAGTAAATGACATTCTTTGGCAAAATGCTTTTAAACTTTGTAGTACCCATCCAAAAAACTGGAGAATATTGGAAATATTCCAGCAAGATCTGGGAAAGAAACTTTAGAAGTTACAAGTAAATGAAAGAAGATAAAAGACTAATGGTGTATTGTATGGTGGCTAACATAACACAATTAAAAACATTTTAAAAAGGAAAAGATAAAAGAATGTCCAGGTAAGCAGTTGAGAACAAGTGTTGCTACTACACTACAAGTTTCTTGCAGTAGTTTTCTGCTTCAAATTTTTACTTGCTCTATGCCTACATCCAATAGCACTTTATATTTTATATTTACATTTACATTTATATTTATATCTAATTTATATTTTTATTTATTTATTTATTTATTTACTTTTTCATCTAACAGCATTTTAGTTAAAATAGCCACTTTATAAGAAATATTATAAATTTGGGGTGCTGGGGTGGCTCAGGTGATTAAGCATCTGCCTTTGGCTCAGGTCATGATCCTAGAGTCCTGGGATCAAGCCTTCCATCAGGCTCTGCTCAGTGTAGATGGTTCTTCTTCATCTTCCTCTGCTTCTCCCCCTGCTTGTGCTCTCTCTCTCTTTCCCCCTCTGTCTCAAATAAATAAATAATTTTTTTATAAATAAAATATTTTTTAAAAATATCATGAATTATTTGGCTTCAGTATTTTACTGTCTTTCTGGTAAAATGAAGGCAAAATTATTTACTTCCCTTATAAAGGTATTAGATTTCATGAGTTATAATACTATATACAGAGATATATCTATAGATATACACATATCATAAATAAAATGAATAAAGAAAACTATAAAGTAAAGTAGCTGTCAGTCTCACAAACATGTTAAATGTCCAAGCTGCTCATGGAGATTTATGTAATGGAACCCTTGGATTAATCTCAAAGAAGTTAACATAGTTAAATCCCAAGGAACAGCTTAGAAAATGTGTTATCTTGTTAACTGTAAAGTTAATTCATTATTTGAAATTTTTAGAGATAAATAACTAAATTATAAAAAGATTATTTTCTCTAATTTGAAATTTTCATGATAATACATTAACAGGTACCTGAAAAATATCCACTCCTGTATAATGTCATCATAAACTTATTAAGAGAAATAATTATTCATTAAATATTAATACAAATAAAGTATATAGATTAGTATATATTTGATAGAAAAATACTGTGTAATACTTCCATTTTTTCCTAATATACTCATATTTTGTTCGGGACAAAATGACAGAGAAGTAGGAGACCCTATCTCAACTATTCCCTTCAAGTGAACTAAATATCTACCAGAAAACTCTGAACACCCATGAAATCAGCCTGATAGGTAAGATTACACATTTCTGGATCTCTACAAGCACAGAAGATCATCAGTGGAGAGGTAAAGCAGACTGGGAGTACTCAGACTGATATCAGAGGATAAAGAGAATGGGGAGGGAGCCACCAGAAGCCAACCAATGGAAAGTAAAACTGCAATATGAAAGTGCCCTGTGCTTGGGGATCAGCATCAATTTGGAGTCTGGTTAAAAGCACTCAAAAAAATGAAGGATCCTAAGGAGCAACTGGTGGAATCAGATGGCCATAGGCATGGGCCTAAGCCCACCATGCCAGGATGGCCACAGCCAGCACCACTGAGAGAGAGCCCCTCACAGGCTCCTGCTGGAGGCTACTCGGCTCACAGCCTTCTGGGCGACCTGCACCATAGCTGGGTGTGAGAGCACCCAGCATGGGTGTGTGCTGAAGACAGAAGTTTCCACAGTGGTGGCCACCAGGTTCAGACCTGCCCAAACAAATATTGCTTACTGTTTTTGTGGCACAGGGATTCAGAGGCAAATAGGGCCCTTGGGCAACCATTGAGGCAGTGATTGGGGATGTGCACCAACTGTGAGAAGTTATGGTGTTCAGGGGAGATTGCAGATGGTGAGTCTGTGTGTTCTGGACTATCCAGAGGGAAGCAGGCTAAGGCCTCTCTCTGAGGAGGAAGTCTGGGTGCAGACAGTTTACTTTGTTATGATTCTCCGAAAAGCCACAAAAAAATGCCAAAAACCAAAAATGTCCAAAGAACAAAAGCCTGAAAAACTGGTTTCCACAGAGCCAAGACCCTTGATAGGGGGCAGGGCAATTCAACACAAGCAAGACTGACAGAAAAGCAACGTGGCAGTCCCCTCCCCCAGAAGGCAAGACAAAAGAACAAGAGAACAACCACCAATGGGTCTCCATAAAACTGTAAAACCCCAACATCAGGGAAAAACAATATATTAAGCTCCTGGTACTGCCCCATAACCTGTATACTTTAACGATACAGCTTTTCTTTTTCTTTTTTTTTTTTAATTCATTCTCACGATTCTTGTTCTTTTTTTTTTTAGCCTAATTATAATTACAACTTGGTTTTAATACAACATTCTATAATAACTTTTTAACTTGAACTTTTTTCATACATATACTTGTGTTTCTTTTTCTTTTTTTAATATACATATAGATATAAGCTTCAACGTAATCCTTTTTCCCTATTCAATACAACTCCTATATATAAACCAGTTTTAATTTCCCTATATCTCTGGAATGTTGAGTCCTTTAACAAAGATAACAGATACACCCAAGAAGAACCGACATACCTTCCCCACCCACATGGAGGTTTATAACCACCTTCCCATCTCATTCTTCTGTCAGTGTTTTTGTGTACATGGCTTTGCTTTTGTAGTGTATAAATCTTGTCCTTGCGTGTTCTTTGGGCTGGGTTTTGCTTTTTGTTTTGTTTTGTTTTCCTTTCTTTTACTTCTGTTGGTCTTTTTGTTTATTTGTTTTTCTTTTTGTGACACATAAATCCCACATTTGGGGCACATTTTTTTGCTGTTTTCTTTTTCTTTTTCTTTCTCTCTTTTCTTTTTTCTTTCTTCTTGGTGGCGACTTCCGATTGCTCCGAAATCTTCCAATGGGCAAGTTGCCTGGATCATGGTTGATATATTCAACTACATATCCCCTCAACCAGGCATCATCAAAATGACTCAGAGGAGGAACACCCAACAGAGGAAAAATTCAGAAACTGTGACTTCTGCCACAGAACTACTGCATATGGACATAAAATATATGTTGGGGGTGCCTGGGTGGCTCAGGGGGTTAAAGCCTCTGCCTTCGGCTTAGGTCATGATCTCAGGGTCCTGGGATCGAGGCCTGCATTGGGCTCTCTGCTCAGCAGGCAGTCTGCTTCCTCCTCTCTCTCTACCTGCCTCTCTGCCTACTTGCAATCTCTCTGTCAAATAAACAAATAAAATCTTTAAAAAAAATATGTTGGAAATGGAATTCAAGGAAACAATTATCCAAGCAATGGCTAAGTTGGAAAAGAACATTAGTGATAACATAGCCTCTCTAAGGGTGGAAGTGAGGGCAGATGTAGCAGAGGTTAAAAATGCTGTCAAGGGGCGCCTGGGTGGCTCAGTTGGTTAAGCGACTGCCTTCGGCTCAGGTCATGATCCTGGAGACACGGGATCGAGCCCCGTATCGGGCTCCCTGCTCGGCGGGAGGCCTGCTTCTCCCTCTCTCACTCCCCCTGCTTGTGTTCCCTCTCTCGCTGTGTTTCTCTCTGTTGAATAAATAAATAAAATCTTAAAAAAAAAAAATGCTGTCAATGCTATCCAATCTAATCCAAATACTCTAACAGCCAGGGAAAGTGCAGCAGAAGATCAACTTAGTGATCTAGAAGACAGATTGATAGAAAACAAGGATCAGGAGGAACTCTGGAACAAATAGCTGAGAAGCCATTAAAACACAATTAGAGAAATAAATTATGCCATGAAACATTCCAGTATCAGAATTATTGGGATCCCTGAGGGGGTGGAGAGAGAGAGAAGACCAGAAGATACAGTTGAAAAAATCCCGGTTGAAAATCTACCAAATCAGGGGAATGGTACAAGAGTTCATGTTCTAGAGGCAGAGAGGACACCCCCCAAGATCAACGATGCTAGAAAACTTCCAGGCACATAATGGTGAAATTATGAATCATAAATTCAAAGGATATGTTTTAAGGACAGCTAGGGGGAAGAGATCCCTTGCATACAGGGGGAAGACCATCAGAATGACTTCAGACCTGTCCACAGAAACCTGGCAAGCCAGAAAGGCCTGGAAAGACATATCCATGGCACTAAATGAGAAGAATATGCAGCCAAGAAAGTTTATCCAGAAAGGCTCACATTCAAAATGGATGGAATGATAAAGACCTTCCAAGACCAGTGAGATTTAAAAGATTATGTAACCACCAAGCCAGCACTACAACAAATATTAAGGGAGATCCTATAAAAGAGGAAAAAAAAAAACAAGAGTGAATTGGATTAAATCAGAGGGGGAGATGAAGCATGAGAGACTTTTGACTCTCAGAAACAAACAGAGGGCTTTAGAAAAAAAGTGGATGGGGGGGATGGGTGAGCCTGGTTGTGGGTATTAAGGATAGCATATGTTGCACGGAGCACTGGGTGTGGTGCATAAACAATGAATTTGACAACCCTGAGAATGAAATGAAATGAAATGAAATGAAATGAAATGAAATGAAATGAAATGAAATAAAATAATAAAATAAAATAATAAATAAAATAAAATAAAAAGAAACACACTAGAGGAAAAAATATATATACTCATATTTTTTGCATTTGCTGAAATTGCTTTACTATGACCATAAGGGCATTTACAATAGCAATAATGAAAAAGGATAAAATACATAGGAACAAACATAACTGGAATTTTACAGTGGTCATAAGAAAAATCCTTAATATACTTGACGATAAAAACATAAAATGGAAGAAAAGATTACAGACTATAATCTTGCCATTTCAGCACCTTAATGAAAAAAACAAGGAATAAGCCAGTGAATTAAATTTTGTTATATATTTCTGAGAAAAATCCATGTTAATAATTGTGCCTTATTTAATATTAAACTTGATGAATTCCAAAAAATTATAGTAACATTTTTCTAGAACTAAATTGATTCTAAGTTTATTTGACCCAATTTGATTCCCAAAGTTCATTTGATCACACCTCTAGAAATATCTATGAGCGATATCTGTGCAATGTTATTCTTTATAGCACTATTTTTCATTTTGAAATTTTAGAAAAATCTCAGTATCCATTTATAAGAAAGTGTTCATAACAACTAGGATTCATCCAATGAATATTTGTTTACATGTACATAAAATAAATTCTGGAATAATAAATATGAAACTAGTGAAAGTGATTATCTGCAGAGGCAAGGTTAAGTGGAATAGACAATGATTGGTGTGTCAGTAAGTCTTCTAGATGTGCACCTTGTTAATCGTTTTGAATTTTAACCATTTAAATGCATTACTTGTCTAACTCCAAAAACTAAATAAAAATTAAACATCTGAAAAAAAGGGAAAGTATATAGAATATACATCCTATTAAATGCTGTAAATGGTAGTCATGTCAGTATGGCAAACAATCCTTGAAAACATTTTTGTTTTAACCAAAATTTGGATACATTTATTGCATTCATCCATCATTTGTTCTTGGTTACTTTGTAACTTGGAGTTTGTTTTCGAGAAATTAGAGAGAAGATCATTTCTTTTCACCTAAATTTCATATCACAGTGTATATTAAAATTAGGTTTTTTTTAAAGATTTTATTTATTTATTTGACAGAGAGAAACAGAGCCAGAGAGGGAACACAAGCAGGGGGAGTGAGAGAGGAAGTAGCAGGCTTCCCGCCAAGCAGGAAGCCTGATGTGGGGCTCGATCTCGGGTCTCCAGGATCATGACCTGAGCTGAAGGCAGCGGCTTAACCAACTGAGCCACCCAGGCGCCCCTAAAATTA
Organism: Spilogale gracilis; assembly: GCA_004023965.1. Classification (NCBI taxonomy): domain Eukaryota; kingdom Metazoa; phylum Chordata; class Mammalia; order Carnivora; family Mephitidae; genus Spilogale; species Spilogale gracilis. The sequence goes on from PITA01014271.1 coordinate 24,169, forward strand.
GTTTTGATTACTATCAAAGGTAGTATAAACCCCTGGACAATTTTTATTGTATAAATATATATAGCAACAGGCTAAATGTTTGAGTTTTTTTGTAAAAGTGTGGTTCTGATCCCTGCTCTCAATATGTTAACAGTCTAAATTTACTCACAACTTATTACCTGCCTTCTATGGGCCTTTATCTTTCCCTGTAGTTATTCCAGGCAGAAAATCTAACAGAATTTAGGAGTGGGAGAATAAAGAATATTTAGCAAACACAGTTTCACTGAGGTTAAGGTTACTCATTTTGGAGAAATATTATTCAAAAGAATTAAAATGATTAATGTAGCTCAGCGTGTGACCTGCAGTTAAAGATACCTGGTTTACAGATTGCTATAAGTTTGATACATGACATTCTTTGGCATTTACTGCCATTAAGTTTTAAGGGAGCCTACAGGAAAGAAAACAGAGTAATAAACATTCGTAATAATTTTTCCTAGTTTCTACTATATCATTTATATTTCTTAATTTGATTCATTTCCAAATACAGATTTCAGAAAAAGCTGCTAAACAGCTGTACAAATAGAATTAATAACAATACAAAGCACTTATTGAACCAAGTTGTGAACAAACAATTCTAACAGGGAAGTGACAAAGAAAGCCAAGAACAAAAAATCCTTAATGTAAGAGACTATAAAGAGAAGAGATTATAGAGTTGATTCTATAAAACAGGTATGAATTACCAGATAGGTTCCTTGATGTGGTTGCTATGGCATGGCATCACACTTTTAGGAACATGCAGGTCTATATTTATTTGCAATGGCTAAACAAAAACATGCATTTGGAGATTCACTCGACAAGGACAGCCTGCTCAGTTGATTTCTGGCACTCTTAGAACAATTCCAGAATTGTGCCTATTCTTTAACCACAGATGAAATTTTAGTGACCCAAGGTTAGAAAAATATCATAAGCAGATCCAAACATGATGTTTCAGTTTAGTCTTTTGGTTTAAATGACCAATTACATGTTTATTTAAATAAGTAATTATAACATTTAATGAAAACAAAAGAGAAATGAAGATGCATAATAATCATTTTTCATATTAGTTCTACACGACTACCTTAGAAACACATTTTTTGAGAAATATTTATCATTGGAATCAAATCAAAATCCACCTAAATGTGCTCCTGTGCTCAAGCTCTGATCAGAACCTCACACCATAGAATGTAGCTTTTCGGTAATTTGATTAATGTAAATGGCTGGTGGAAGCAGGAAAAAATCCTTAGGATCAATGAGACATCATCAGCTACATTATTATTTTCTTAAACATTTATGCTTTAGAGTAGATTTTATTGAATATATGTAATATACATATAAATTTAGAACATATGAATATGTAAATAAATAATAGAGAATAAATGATCAAATATTCATATATAAATATATTTGAATATATATTATATGGAAGGAGAATGAGCACATACATAAATAATTAAATGAATATTAAAGTCTTAAAATTCTGTGCAGTTCTGCTTGACTATTTTAGGTATATATTTATAATCTGTAGCTTTGTATACCAATTGAGTGAATTCTGCTAAATAATGAGTTTTTCACATGAATATGCAACATTATTAGAGATGTTAAAATAAATAAAAAATAATTGTTAGGAGAAATCATGCAGTGAAAAGTATTTCCTTGCCTCTGCCCCAAGGACTTTTTAAATTTTGCTTTTTAGTGTGAGAGGAAAAAATAATTAAAATTAAAGAAAGATGGTACTAACATCATCAATATCTTAAACATTCATATTAAAATATTATCAAAAGACAAGTATCTTTGTCTAATAGTGATTGACTTGTGTTTAGCAAGTTTCCATGTTAATTCCAACATCTCCTAGATATTCATCCAACATGCACAAAACACACATACGCATACACATACACATACACACACACACCAGACATCACTCTGAGTCTTCTAAACTAAGTAAACTGAGCAGCTCATTCAGTCTTCTCATATAGTTACTGTGAGAGCAAGTAGATATAATGTCCCATAATGACCCAAATGTTCAAATTACCTTTATCTTGTGTATTAGCTCATAATGGTGATGTATACGTATGTATACAATTTAGAATACACACACACACACACACACACACAATTTAGAATGGAATTCCACTTCTTCAGTCAATGAATGAGGTGACACTCCTTTGGTTAACCCCACAAGAATTACAGTGTAAAGGTTAAATGCAAATTTTATTCCTTGGAATACATCACACTAAAGCCAGAATGGAATATTTTCATTTTATTAAATATACTTTAAAAGGCATTACTTATTTGGGGTATATAATTTTAAGCAACTACTTAGAATACTCTGAAGTAAATAAATTATTATTAGAGAATAAAAACATATTTTGTACTAGGAGTAGAGTTCTATAGACATATAGTACAAGCTCTTATGAAAGTAACTAGAGAAGAAAAGGGCAGGGAAAGAGGCAAAGAGAGAATATGAAATGCAGAAAAAGCCTGAAAAAAATGGTAGGCAATGGAAGAGAAAAATGATTAGTTTTTATCAGAACACTAATGACAATCTGGATATTTCCGTGGTGAGAATACCACGGGAGTGAGGAAGGAATTGAAAATACCAACTTTTACATGAAGTGACTTTTAAGTACACGTTTAGGATTTGACCTTACACTTTCACGTGAATGAAATCCTCCCCAAATCTTGTTACTCTATGCTCATTAGGTGATATTGAAAATGTAACCATGTATACTGCAATGAAAAAGCTTCACTCTTAGACATCTTTCCTTTAAAGCATTTAAGTGTTGATAATAATGTGTGTGTGTGTGTGTGTGTGTGTGTGTGTGTGTGTGTGGCATTGTGAGCAAACAAATCAAAGGAGCGTTTTAATATTTGTAATCTCTAGGTTTTAGAAATTACTATGATACTTCAAAATGCTCTCCATACTTTTAATTAATTAATTAATTAGCAGAGAGATCACAAGTAGGCAGAGAGGCAGGCAGAGAGAGGAGGAAGCAGGTTCCCTGCTGAGCAGAGAGCCAGATGCGAACCTCGATCCCAGGACCCTGAGATCATGACCTGAGCCGAAGGCAGAGGCTTTAACCCACTGAGCCACCCAGGTGCCCAAATGCTCTCCATATTTTTTAAAAACATTAAACTTTTTTCTTTTCAAAACTACAAATTATTTGTGATAACACAGCATACTGTTCTGGTGACTTTTGTTGACAAAATCAAAGTACCTTAAGTGCTGAATTACTAGGTGCTAGGAAAATTGCAAATTATGATCATCCAATTGGAAGACAGCCTAATAATGGGGATGATAGAGCAGTTGGAATTTAGGAATCTCAAATCGTCCAAAGGTATAAAATAAGGGAAACCTAAATCATATTTCCACACACTGATCTTTTGAATATTTCTTTATGAAGAAAGACGAAAGTGGGCTAGTACTTAAATGTAGCTAGATATCCTCAAAGTTAGATGTAAGCAATTAAATCTAAGTAACATATGCTTATTGTAGAGCATCAGAGGATTTTTTTAAAGCTGTATTTATTCAGCATCATGATCAGACTATTATATTTAGCAATCAATAGCATGGGTGCAAAAAAAAAATCTACAGTAAAACCCTTTGCTGGAATGCTTTACACTTTCCACAGAACAGGAACTAAAATAACCTGTTATACAATTAGTCACAAATACAGTTTTTTGCCCATACACATGAGTATTGTCTAAAACATGTCTTCTTTGTAGCAGCTAGGCCCTGCCAACATTGTGCTTGGCTGAGTCCACAAATCTGTTGTAACCTTTATCTTCCCTATCACTTCCATGGCTCTCGTTAGAGGACTTTTTAAGAGATGATGGTTCAAAATCAAATTTTTATTTCAAATATTAGTTAGAAATATATTCTGTAATAATGGTTAAATTTATCACTACCTATATTTTAGGTATATATTTAAAACATTCATTAAAGTAAAGTTTTAATAAAATATGTATTTTAACAGTTATTTAAGCTAATGTGTAGGATGTTAACCAAACACCTATGCTGAATATTTTTGAATAATAATATGTAAAGAAGCAGAAAGGAATAAAGCTTCATAAATAAAAATTCATATATAATTTATGTTTACTCAAAACAGATAGATTTAGAACAAAAATGAAGTTATGAATTTAAGCAAATGTGTATGAAAGTATTTATACTTGGGGCATCTGGGTGGCTCAGTCATTACGCGTCTGCCTGTGGCTCAGGTCATGATCCCAGAGTCCTGGGATCAAGCCCCACATTGGGCTTTCTTCTTGGTGGGAAGCCTGCTTCTCCCTCTCTCACTTCTGCTGTTTGTGTTCCCTCTCTAGCTGTGTTTCTCTCTGTCAAATAAATATATAAATAATAGGAAGTATTTATACCAAGTAATAACTAAATGAAGAATGTGAATATGCTAACATACTGGACTAAAATAACATTTTAAAAATTTTAGAAAGTTAATCTCTTGCATATCTCTAAATATATGTCTTATGGATATTGATACCCTGGAAAATTGAATCACTTTCTCTGATGAATCTGAGGCTATCCTATGACTCCTTTTTGCTTCACTACTCACCATTCTTGGTGGTAAATCTATAACTAATATGCCAGAGCTACTGCTTTCACATAAATGCATTCTTAAAGAATTCATAGTAGAAGATTATAGTACGCATGTATGATCCTCTAGAAGGAACATTGATTAGGTATGAAATCATGAGACATTTGTGCTTATTCATTTCTCCCCAGGGAAGTGTTGTCCCAAGAATAAGGATAGCTTCACAGGAAGAATTTTTACTACCACTGAAGAACACCTTTGCCTGTGTTTAAATGATCTATTAAGTTTTCCCTTCTTTCCCCTATTCAAGGAGGGGAGCAGAGAGGGATACAAGCCATGAAAGACTCTGGACTCTAGGAAACGAACTGAGGGTTAAATAAAGGAGGGGTGAGGATGGGGAAGCTGGGGGATGGGTATTAAGGAGCACACATGTTGTGATAAGCATTGGGTGTTATATGCACCTAATGAATCATTGAACACTTCATCAAAAATTAATGATGTACTGTATGGTGGCTGACTTAACATAATAAAAAAAGAAAAAAGAAAAGAAAGTAGGAAAGAACAAGGAACTCTTGTATTTGAGTGTACATGCACATTACACCAAATGGCTTGGTAACCCTACAGATAAAATGTTAGATGTTAATGCTAAAAAGGGGAGTATTTACTAATTTATTATAAAAAAGTGATCTATTCAAAATAATCCAGTTCATACTGACATACTAATAATTTTCTTTTATATATCAAACTGTACATAATATTATCTCATATTTTTAAAAGATATTCATTTGACAGAGAGAAAGCATGAGTGGGGGGATGAGTGGAAGGAGAAGCAGATTCATTGCTGCACAGGACCTCAATATGGGGCTTTATCCCAGGACCCTGAGACCATGACCTGAGCTGAAGGCAGACACTTAACTGACTGAGCCACCCAGGCACCCCACATTATCTCATAATTAATAATGCTTTCCTCTTGAAAAAATGGTTACATGTTTCAACATCTGAAGGTGAAAACCTATATTCAACATCTGAAGGTGAAAACCCTATGTCCTTGACACACAATATTCATTTTCTCTAGTTAATGGAGATCACTATTATCTACATTTGCACTCTGCAGGGAAAGACATGTGTCCTCACTGCATTATCTTCTCAGGTCCTGGATGATTTAAATTGCATTTTTTTTTGTCTGCTGACATATTGAGCCATTATATAATCACATCAATCTACCTATATTTGAGAATAATTATGTATAGAGTTGAAAATGCAAAGATAGACATATTTGACAACAGAAAAGACATGAAGTCTGGGAACAAATCTATACTACAGCCTATCCTAGGAGTTTAAATGGAATATGCAAACAGTTGTTAAGGATGAACTTCACAGCCTTCTGCTATTATTGTAGTTAGATACCTAACTCTACAGGCTTCTAAACTGTTTACCTGTTTTACAGACTAGAAATCCCTGAACCATTTATTTACTGCAGAAAAGAAAAGAAAGAAAAAGTAAAAACCTCAGTAAAGTATTAATCTTTAGTTCAATTTATTCAAGAATAGTGCTGACCAATGCTAAACAAGCTGAAGTTAATGAATTATGTATTTTGAAAGAACCTGGTGCTTTTTAGTGGAATATCACAAAGTTAACCAACTGGAAGACATGGATTCCCTTGGGCACAATTTATGCTGCAGTTCTTACTATTCCAGTCAATTTTGGAACAATACCAAAAAAGAGCTTTGTTTGAAATATATGATGAACTGCTCTTATAAACCTCACCCTTTGACAATATTATGCATGCACATTAGATACTGCAAACAATTACTCCATTTATTTGGCAATATCATTTCTTATTGTTTTGTCTATTCCTTAACCATGTCTTAGTAATTTATTGATAACACAAATGTCATAGTTTTCCCTGTTAATACAAATGCATTAACAGTTAAAACAACTTCTCTATATCTTACTTTAGGATTTTCTAGTCGGTCTCAAGTCTGTCTCCATTTCTCAGTAATGCTAACTTTTGAAAAAGTTGAAGGGTTAGCCTCTACTTTCTTGTCTGACTCATTCAAGAAACTACTTTCCAGTTTTTATTTTTATTAATATTCATGTCAGTATCCTTTTATCCCACTGTTTTAAAATCTAGGACAATTACCTTTGAAGCTGAAGTTGGAGTGTCAATATCAAAACAGGCATTTTTTGTTGGGACCTCCTGGCGCCCACTAGTTTGCGGCCATTAGTGGAAGTCGGCTGAGGTGGCTTCTTGGGCTTCTCCGGAATACTTCCGCCTACGTGACCTAGCTGAATCTTCCCTCCCTTGGCCTTTAGCCCCGGGGCAGACTGGCGAACTTAGTCCCACCCAGCAGTCTGGCCTGAAATCTGCCTAAGGCCTTAGTGATAGTGACGTAATGAGTTCCTATTGGCCCCTGCTACTTCTTTTACTCCCTCCTCTCCCCTCTATATAACTTTGTCTCTGATTACAATAAAGGTGAGATTGCTGCGCCTTCATGGCTGACTCAACTCCCGGCTCGGTGTGGTTTCTTTCCCAGTTTCAGGGGGGTAGCTGGGCCATCGACATTTACCATGTCGCTCAGCCCCCGGAGGATAACAGGCTGGTCCAGTTATCCCTCCCCGGTACCAGTTTTGCGGAGAGAGCAACAATTTTTCAAGGGTTTTGTAAAAGCTGCCTACACTACTGTTGAGGTTAGAAACTTAAAACTCTTAAGACTGTTTGGAAACAATTTTTTCAAAGAGTTTTTTTAAACCTCTTCTTATTAAAATATTTCCATTTTTCAGAATTCTTTGAAAAATTGCATTGCATTGTCTTATGTCCCCAATAAAAATGTGGCAATGTATCTAAACTGTATCTGAAAATATTCAGTTCTCTGTATACCTCTTTATATAGGCAAGGGTAAATCTTGGGATTTCTAACATCTCTAGCTCAAAGTGATGTCAGACAATCATTTCCTTATGAATAGAGTCCATTCTTTCAAAATGTGGTTCAGAATAGAGACTATGAAAAATTAATGAAGTACCAATGTGACATCACCAACATTATAATGGAGATGCTGATCTTGAAAAATGGAAGTGAATTGCAGAAGACTTAGAATAATAACATTAAAATGCTGAATCAGGCTTGGGCCGTCTGTGAATTCATTTAATAAAACTTCAAACCACCACTGCCACATGTTTATGCTACATCTTTTACTAAACAAGATGGAAAAAACTTGGGGAAAACTACATAGGATAGATATTACTTTACCATCCCAAAAGAATATAGGATGTGAGCTTTTATTTTAGATGCTCTCCATAAGCTTAAGCCAAAAGAACATAAAATATTAAGCAATGTAATAACACTACCATATAATTCTATATGATCACATGATATAAAAGTGATTTAACATCTGCCCAGATAGTCTGTTTGGGAATTAAATTAACCTTATCACAGAGATAAAAGAGTTAAACAACAATCAGACAGAAATGAAAAATCAAATAAATAAGATTGAAAATAGATTGGATATAATAATCACAAAGATGAAAGAAGCAGAAGAATGAATAAATGATATAGAGGATAGAATAATGAAAAATAATGAAGGTGAACAAAAGAGAAAAAGAATTATGGATCACAAGAGTAGACTTCAAGAAATCAGTGACTCCATGAAATGTAATAACATTCATATCATAAGAGTTACAGAAGAAGAAAAGAGAAAAGGTGGTAGAAGGTGTATTTTAGGAAATAATAGCTGAAGACTTTCCCAACCTGGGGAAGGAAACAGACTTCCAAATCCAGAGAACTCCCATCAAAATTAATAAAAGCATGCAAAAAATACATATTGTATTTAAATTCGTAAAATATAGTGATAAAGAAAAAAATTCTAAAAATGGCAAGACAAAATAAGTCTCTAATCTATTTACTTATTTATTTTTAAAGATTTTATTTATTTATTTGACAGAGAGAAACACAGTCAGAGAGCGAACACACGTAGGGGGAGTGAGAGAGGGAGAAGTAGGCTTCCTGCTGAGCAGGGAGCCTGATGCAGGGCTCCATCCTGGGACTTGGACATCATGGCCTGAGCAAAGGCAGTAGCTTAACCAACTGAGCCACCCAGGCACCCAGATAAGTCTCTAATTTATAAGGGAATATCCATTAGCTAGATGTAGATCTCTCCACAGAAAATTAGCAGGCCAGAATGGATTGCCATATGTATTCAATGTGCTGAATAGAAAGAACAGAAAAAGAACTATAATCAAGAGTACTTTATCTGCAATGCTATTAGACTCAAAGAGTTCCCCAGACAAACAAAAACTAAAGGAGATCATGATGACTAAACCAGCCCTAGAAGAAATATGAAAGGGGACTTTTTGAGTGGGAAAGACCTAAAAGGTCAAAAGATGAGAATGGAATAGAGAAAATCACCAGAAACAATGACAAAACTAGTAATAAAATGGCACTAAATGCATATCCATCAATAATTACTGTGAGTATAAATGGACTAAATGCCCCAATGAAAAGATACACAGTGTCATAATGGATAAAAAAAAAATAGGACCCATCTATATTCTGCTTACAAGAGACTCATTTTAGACCTCAAGACACCTGCAGATTAAAAGTGAGGGGATGAAGAAATATTTATTATGCAAATGGAGGTCAAAATAAAGCCAGAGTAGCAATAGTTATATCAGACAAACTAGACTTTAAAATAAAGAGTGTAACAAGAAATGAAGAGGGTGAGGCGCCTGGGTGGCTCAGTGGTTAAGTCTCTGCCTTTGGCTCAGGTCATGATCCCGGAGTCCTGGGATCAAGCCCTGCATCAGGGTCTCTGCTCAGCGGGAAGCCTGCTTCTCCTTCTCTCGCTCCCACTGCCTATGTTCTCTCTCTGGCTGTGTTTCTCTCTGGCAAATAAATAAAATCTTAAAAAAAAAAAGAAATGAAGAGGGCACCATATCATAATAAAGGGGACTATCCAAAAAGATCTAACAATTGTAAATATTTATGCCCCCAACATGGGAGAACACAAATATATAAAACAATTAATAAACAAACAAAAAGGAACTCATTGGTAATAATACAATAGCAGTGGGACTTTAACACCCCACTTACATCAATGGACAGATCATCTAAGGAGAAAATCAACAGCAAATGAATGGTTTTGGATGACACACTAAACCAGTTGGACTTTAAAGATATATTTAGAACATTTCATCCTAAAGCAGCAGAATACACATTCTTTTCATGTGCACATGGGACATTCTCCAAAATATATCACATACGAGGTTACAAATCAGGCCTCAACAGGTACAAAAAGACTGAGATCATACCATGCATATTTTCAGACCGCAACACTATAAAATTTGAAGTCAACCACAAGAAAAAATCAGAAATACCACAAATACATGGAGATTAAAAAATGTGCTACTAAACAATGAATGGGTCAACCAGGAAATCAAAAAGAAATTTTTAAAAAGTACATGGGAACAAATGAAAATGAAAAGACAATGGCACAAAATATTTGGAATGCAGAAAAAGGTGTTTATAAGAGGGAAGCATATAGCAATACAAGCCTATGTCAAGAGGCAAGAAAAATCTCAAGTAAACAATCTAACCTTATACCTAAAGGAGGTAGAAAAAGAACAACAAACAAAACCTAAATGCAGCAGAAGAGAAATAATAAAGATAGACCAAAAATAAATGATATAGAAACTAAAAATAGAACAAAAGCCAGTACAACAGATCAACAAAACCAGGAGCTGGTTCTTTGAAAAAATTAATAAAATCGATAAACAACTAGCCAGACCTATCAAAAAGAATAGTCAAAGGACATCAACAAATAAAATCACAAATGATAGAGGATAAATAATAGCAAACACCACAGACATACAAACAATTGTAAGAGAATATTATGAAAATTATATGGCAACAAATTAGACAATCTGGAAAAAAACATTTTAAATTGCTAGAAACATAATAGCTACCAAAACTGAAACAAGAAGAAATAGAAAACTTTATCAGACCAAAAATGAGCAAATAAATTGAATTAGTCATCTAATATCTCACCCCTCAAAAAAAGTCCAGGTCCAGATGGAATCACAGGGGAATTCTACCAAGCACTGAAAGAAGAGTTAATACCTAGTCTTCTCAAACTATTCCAAGAAAAAAAATAGAAAAGGAAGGAAAACTTCCCAGCTCATTTCATGAGGTCAGCCTTACCAAAGACCTCACTAAAAAGAAGAATTACAGACAAATATCTCTGATGAACATGGATACAAAAGTTCTCAACAAGATATTAGTTGATCAGATCCAATAGTACATTAAAATGATCATTCACCACCAACAACTGGGAATTTATTGTGCTGTGGGGCTGGTTTTAAATCCACAAATCCATCAATATTATATACCCCATTAATAAAAGAAAGGATAACAACCATATGATCCTCTCAATAGATGCAGATAATGCATTTGACAAGGTACAACATGCATTCGTGATAAAAATCCTCAACAAAGTAGGGATAGATGGTTAAGCCTCTGCCTTTGTCTCAGGTTATGATCTCAGGGCCCTGGGATGGAGTCCCACAGTGGGCTCTTGGCTCGGCGGGGAGTGTGTTTCCCCCTCTTTCTCTGCCTGCCTCTCTGCCTACTTGTGATCTCTCTCTTTAAAATAAATAAATAAAATCTTTAATAAAAAATATTTATCCCTAAGCATAAGCTTTGAAATGTTTTAAAAGTTATGGACTTTATGGAATAACAACCCTGGAAATCTTCCAGAGAAGTTTTAGACCCTCAGCTGTACATAAATTCAACAACTTATCCCCCCAACTAGTACTTATTTGCATTGACAGAGAATAAGATATAAAGCAATAACTACTAATAGCAGAAATTGCACTGAAATAAAGCCAATAGAAGTAAAATGTGCTAAAAATGTGTATTATTTATTTGACAGAGAGAAACAGAGCCAGAGAGGGAACACAAGCAGGGGAAGTGAGAGAGGGAGAAGCAGGCTTCCCGCCGAGCAGGAAGCCCAATGTGGGACTCGATCCCGGGTCTCCGGGATCATGACCTGAGCCGAAGGCAGTCACCCAACCAACTGAGCCACCCAGGCGTCCCTAAAAATGTGTATATTTAAATGTTTTTGTTCTTACATGCCAATATACAAAAGGCAATTATTTAATTTCTGAAAAATAGTGCATTCCCTTACTTTTTAACTGTGTGTATATTAATATACAATTCTTTTCAAGAGAAGGTTAGGGTATTTTCTTCAATAATAATATAAAAATGCCTAGTATATGAAGAATACATAATTATACATAGGTCACCTATACTGGTATAATAAATTAAAAATCACTGAAATCTGTTCTTAAAAAATGAGCAACAGGGTGCCAGGCTGGCTCAGTTGGATAAGCACCTATATTTGTCTCAGATTATCCCAGAGTCCTGGGATCAAGCCCCATGTCAGGCTCCATGCTCAGTGGGGAGCCTGCTTCTCCTCTTCCCTCTGGCTGCCACTCCTAACTCCCACTTGTGTTCTCTCTCTATCAAATAAATAAATAAAATCTTTTAAGAAGTGAGCCACAATTTTATAAATTCCTGAACCACAGTCTTTCTTCAAAGAGTTATTTCAATATGGAAACTGTCACTCAAGAACAAAATGTGGTTCAGTTATAGAAAATTGATGTACGGATGTCACTATAAAAGCCAATGGTATGTGTCATTAGAAACAAAAAAGTGAATTATAGTATTTGCCAAAATCTTTTATACTCAGAAATAATAGATTTATGTGTTTAAATGTGAGTCATATTATTTCATATATAGAAATCTTTAGATATATCCGTTTAATACAAACTAATTTTTCACTCATGCATTCATTTAATAAAAGTAAATGAGTTTAGTTGATAATTTATTCAAGGTAAAATTTCTGATTGTTCAGTGAAGTAAAAGTACCCTCCACAATATATTTTAATTTAATATTTTAAGATATTATAAGCAATTTATAGACAGTGTTTCTTAATTTTAAACATTACATTTCCAGGAATTACATGGGAATTATCTGTACTATTGTTCATATCACTTAATATTTTAATTAAAATAAATTTTATTTAGAAAACTTATTTGCTTTAGTATTTCATCACATTTATTAAAATGATATATTAATAACAACTGTGGAATCAAAATAAATGAAGAGCTTTTTAACTAATACTGGTTATTTATGTGGTACTCTTTCATCCTTTTGCAACTGTAAAATTCATAAATGGTATTTTAAAATTTATAGAAGTTCCAGAAATGGAACATTGAATTATTTATTCCTTTAAATACCAAATTATGTCACCTTACATTACCTGTTTTTAATTTGAAAATTTAGAGAGAAACAGATGTTTTGGTCTGTAATTTAAAAACTTCACATATTTGTACACCAAATTACATTGTTATGATTTGCCTTGGATTATTATAAGGCAAAATATAAAGACTAAAATAGAAAAATGCAGTACCAATAAGGTGGGTATATTAGAGCATAACTTAGGCTTTATAAATTGTAGTCTACTATATGAACAGGTCTACTTTTCTAAGTGTCTTTTTCTTTTGTTCTTTTTTAAAAGATGTTATTTATTTATTTGACAGAGAGAAACAGCTAGAGAGGCAACACAAGCAGGGAAAGTGAGAGAGGGAGAAGCAGCCTTCCCGCCGAGCTGGGAGCCTGATACAGGGCTCCATCCCAGGACTCCAGGATCATGACCTGAGCCGAAGGCAGTCGCTTAACCAACTGAGCCACCCAGGCACCCATAAGTGTCTTTTTCTTAAATAACCAATAACATAAGCAAGAATTCCTAAAACCTCCAAAATACTGAACCATAGTTCAGCCTTAATGGCAAAACTCTGAAACAATTGAAAAAGGAAATGTTTCTGTCATTTTTTGTTGTTGTTGTTGTTGTTAGAGAGAGCAAGTCGGGGTGGGTGCAGAAAGGCACAGGGAGACAGAAACTTATGCAGACTCTGCACTGAGCATGGAGCTTAATGTGGGGCTCTATCTCATGACCCTGAGATCATGACCTGAGCCAAATCAAGAGCTGAATTCTTAAATGACTGAACCACTCAGGTGACCAAGTTTCTGTCTTGGTAAAATCTTTGCCCCACTGGAAAAGATTGTAAAAACTTATGACATCTCAGTTACTATTTTAAAATACTTAGATGTTAAAAGCTACTTTATATTTTTATATCTTATTGGCATGGTTTTTCATATCAATCAAGACCCCAGTGTGAAATGGACAAACAAATCAGGTAAGATTTCTCTTTATGTTAACAGGTCACAAAATAAGGTTTTATTGTGAAAAAATATAATGAATTAAATCTTCATTAAGGGACAGTTTTGAAATTGCAAAGTCTTCTTTTGATTTTCTGAAATACTTATTGCTACCTAAAAGCAGTAACAGTTTTGTCCTCTAATATCTGCCTGCACACTCCCAACTCCTTTGTATTCTCCACTATGATCTTCTGTCCCTGTAGAGATCCAGAAGTGTATAATCTTATATCTCAGGCTGATTTCATGGGTGTTCAGAGTGCTCTGGTAGATATCTAGCTCAACTCAGGGGACTAGTTGAGGTAGGGTCCCTTATTCCTCTGACATCTTTCCCCCTGACTTCAAGCAATAATAGTTTTGAAATGTACTCTCTCTTATTTCTTTGCAAAGAATATTCTTAAAATGTGAGCAGCAATCCCGCAATCGCATATCTATTAGAAATGCCTGATCTCCAATTTCTAGTAATGTCACCTATTTTAGATTTTAACTACACAATTTGATTGCCAAAGTGAAGTGGAGATGAGTGGACTGAGTGAACTGAGATAGAAAGGCAGCTGAAGAGTAATGGGAGAATTTGAGCATATAAAATATTGTGGGAGGGGTGATAAAATGCATTCGACTTTGAATATAATCTTTTAGCACTTTGTAATTAGTAAACTTGCTCTGATAGTACTTTCCTAAGGAATAGAGTCACTGAAATATCCTTTAATTAGCAGTTGAACCTGTCCTGTTCTGTGGCAGATGTGCATTTTACCAACAAAATAAGCCAGAGTCTCCTAATGCACAAACTACACCTAGCGTGTGTAATAAGCACTTCCAGAAGCTACATTAACTCTGTCAAGCATTGAAGCAGCAGTTTTCAAAGGTACCCTCTGGCCTACCAAAAAAGACAAGAAAGTGTCAAAACTAATGGTGTATGTAGGTTGCTTACAATGGCTCATTGAGTCTTCTTTCCAACTTTACCTAAGGTGCAGTTTAAGCAAATATCTCAGAGGAAAAGCAAAGGCAGTTTGTTGCCGTTCCTGTGTTTTGGGCCTCCTTCTGCCAATGTTTACATCTGTTAAGTCCTAAGGAAATTATTCAGAGGATGCCAAGTAAAAAGAAATTCCTGAATATTTCACTTTCATGATATTTTAAAAAAAGAAATGTGAAAAGAACTCATACATGATAATTCATAGAGAATAGAAGCTAGTTTGAGTGAAGGAGAATAAGGGAAGATTTTATAGGGTTTTGTAGACTATTTCTAAGGACTTCGTATTTTACTCTAAATGAGAAGGTGAGCTACTGGAGATTTGAGCAGATAATTTAGATGTCTTCCTTCTTAACAGTCTCTCTCCAGCTTCTATGTTGAGAATATGTATCAGAAAGCATGTGGGAAAGTAATGAGACGATTACAGACTATCAAAATCATTCAGGGAAGAGATAATAGTGCTTTAGACCAGAATAGAGATAGTGATGGTGGTAAGAAATATTTGTTTAATAAACTATAGGTCTGACTTAGAGTCACAAGTATGAAGTATAAAAATAAAGACCAAATTTTCAAGTCTGCCTTAATCCTTTCTGTCAGTATCATACTTAATATGAGGTGTGTAATGGAAGCTACAGATAGTCTTAAAGAAGTTTCAGACTTCCCTCACTGTATGGTCTTTATTTTTTAATTTAAATTCAATTAGTCAACATATAGTACAACATTAGTTTTTGATGTAGTGTTCAGTGATTCATTAATTGCATGTAACTGTATGATCTTGAAATAAATTTTAGCATTTACTTTTGTTTCTCTTAGTTAATAAGGTTTTGATGGCACCAATTATGCAGGGAGCATTATACTAGATATCATAAGGTAAGTAAATAAAAATATTTAGAAAACTCTATATTTAGACTGGGAGGGAAAAAGTTAGTTGCTGAGAAAGCTGGTAGAAGAACAGTTAAGGAATTTAATGAAAAAGAGATAGCACAGTCAGAATTCACTAATGACAAATTGTGAGAGAGAAACTAAAATTAATGGTGAAAGCCTATTTTTTAAAGCAAAAAGCATTAAATATTAAGTATGCATATTCAGATGGTAAAAAATTATATGATGAAGTTAATTTCCTTGAAATGATCATATGCACATTTATAACCATAACTAGATCTTATATCCTGGCTGAAACATTAAATTTTAAATCAGTTCCCCCAGAAATATTATAGTTTGGTTTATATGAGTGTCAGATACTTAACTATATTTTTGCAGCTGTAAGATTATATTGATTTTATAATGCTTTCTTCATGCATGGACTAACCACTAGGTATAATTTATAGATCTGGTTTTCATAGATGAATGGAAGAAAGAAGAGTGATATGATATTGTGTTCATGCTTCTCTTGCTATACCACACATAGGATCTAATAAACCTAATTTATGACTCATATTTCTGTCTTTCTTGGCCATGACTAACAGTCTCTATGGCTGTATAAATTGTTCTGCATGTTTCCTATCATTCAACTAAGAAATAATCAGTGAAAATTGTTTTCCCTATGCTCTATATTATTTGGCTTCTGTACAGCTAGTAGATGAAAATTTTGCTAGTGTAAGAACATTTAGATACTAATTAGTTTTCTTATACAGATCAATAAACTTCTTGGTAATCATATTACAATGATATTAAGAAATCTAAATCTTATTAGTCCAAATAGTTATGATGTTGCTATGGCAATGAAATTATCATTGGGACACAAACATACACATATGTAATATTCAAGTAACATGCAAGTTCTTTCTTGCACATATAAGATTATGAAAGAAGGTATAATGGAACTGGAAGACAGGCAATATTTTTCTATGTCATTTCCAACAAGGTAGAAAATAAAATTCTGTTCATGCATGTGCACATCTCTATGTGTGTGGGCATATATACATGCACACATGATGCACACCTCTGAGCATACAACACAGTTAGATACTATGTGAGGCATGGCTATACATTAATGAAGCTAGTTGTTTTAACTTATCCATTTACTTTATCTGGGTGAAGGGCAGAGGGAGAGAGATTCTTAAGCAGACTCTGTGATGAGTGCAGAACCCTATATGGGGTTCTATCTCAGGACCAAGAGATCATGCTCTGAAACAAAAATAAAAGTTGGGATGCTTAACAGACAGTACCACCCAAAAGCCCCAAATTCATCTAGTTTTTAATGAACCTATCAGAACATATGTATTCTAACAAATGCATTTTAAAGTAGTTATCTTGAGAGGCTATATTCATTATTCATAAGAAGGTTTCTATTACTTACATCATTTTTGCAATATGTGACTTGAAATTGCATTTTAAGATAACTGTTACACAATCAATGGCATTTTGGATTCTGTCCATTCTGGCAAACTTTAAAAAGCAGTAACATCACTTTTATAATAATGTCTTACTTGTTATGAGCAACATTCATTATGATTCTATTTAAGACTTTAGATATTAACATTGATTTACTTGTTTCATTAATTAATATATTTTTAAGTTTTTTTAAGATTTTATTTATCTATTTGACAGAGACAGAGATCACAAATAGGCAGAGAGGCAGGCAGAGAAAGAGGGGGAAGCAGGCTCCTCTCTGAGCAGAGAGTCCAATGTGGGACTGGATCCCAGGACCCTGAGATCATGACCTGAGCCGAAAAAAGAGGCCCAACCCTCTGAGCCACCCAGGAGCCCCTATATTTTTTAAGTTTTTATTGAAATTTCAGTTAACAAACAGTATAATATTAGCTTCAGACGTAGAGCACAATGATTCAACACTTCTATAGAAAACCCAGTGTTCATCACGACTGCATTCCTTAATACCATCACCTATTTAAACCACCTCCTCCACCTCCTTTCTAGTAACCATCCACATGGTCTCTGTAGTTAAGTCTTTTCTTGATTTCTCTCTCTCTTTGTCTCTTTGCTTGATTGTTTTGTTTCTTAAATTCCACATACAAGTGAAATCACATGGTATTTGTCTTTCTATGACACACTTATATCATTTAGCATAACACTCTCTAGCTCCATGCATATAGTTGCAAATGTCCAAGATTTCATTTCCTTTTTAAGATTTTATTTATTTATGAGAGAGAGAGTGTGTGTACAAGAGAGAATAAGCATGGGGAGGAGCAGAAACAGAGGGAGAGGTTGAAACAGACTCCCGGTTGAGCAGGGTCTTGAACCCAGGGTTCTGAGATCATGACCTGAGCCAAAGGCAGCTACTTAACTGACTAAGGCACTCAGGTGTCCCAATATCATTTTTTTAAGGTCAATGAATGTGTGTGTGTGTGTGTGTGTGTGTGTGTGTGTGTGTACTTTTTTTTTTTTTTGTAACCTTTGGGTAAAGACCTAGTAGTGCAATTGCTGGACCATAAGGCCGTCCCATTTTTCACTTTTTTGAGGAACCTCCATTCTGTTTTCCAGAGTGGCTGTATAAGTTTGCATTCCTACCTAACAATGAAGGAGAGTTCCCCTTTCTCTTCATTCTTGTCAATAACATTGTTTCCTGTGTTGTTAATTTTAGCCATTCTGACAGTTGTGAGGTGCGAGGTGATAACTCATTGCAGTTTTGCATTTTATTTCCTTGATGATATATGATGTTGAGTATCTTTTTATGTCTATTAGCCATCTATATGTCTTCATTGAAAAATGTCTATTCATGTCTTCTGTCCACTTCTTAATTGGATTATGGTTTTGGGGCACTGAGTTTTATAAATTCTTTACATATTTGGATACTTACACTTTATCTAATATGCCATTTGCAAGTATCTTTTTCCTGTTCCAAAAGTTGCCCTTTTATTTTGTTGACTGTTTCCTTTGATGTGCAGAAGCTTTTTATCATGATGATTTCCCAATAGTTATTTTTGCCTTTGTTTCCCTTCCCTCAGGAGATGTGTCTGGTAAGAAATTGATGCAGCTAAGGTCAAAGAGATTGCACTTGTCTTCTCTTCTAAGATTTTGATGGTTTCCTGTCTCATATTTAGATATTTTATCCATTTTGGATTTATTTTTGTATATGGTGTAATAAAGTAGTCCAATTTCATTCTTCAGCATGTTGCTGTCCAGTTTTCCCAACACAGTTTGTTGAAGAGATTGTCCTTTCTCCATTGGGTATTTTTTCTTGCTTTGTTGTGATTAGTTGACCATATATTTTTGGATCCATTTTGAGGATTCTATTCTGTTCTATTGATCTGAGTGTCTCTTTTAGTGGTCGTACCATAGTGTCTTGATCACTACAACTCTATCATAAAACTAGAGGTGTATAATTGTGATACCTCCACCTTTGCTTTTCTTTTTCAAGATTGCTTTGGCTATTTGGGCTTTTTGTGGTTCCACATAAATTTTGGGGTTGTTTGTTCTAGCTCCATGAAAAATGCTGCTGGTATCTAGATAGGAAATGCATTAAGCACGCATATCACTTTAAGGAATATAGACATTTTAACAATATTTGTTATTCCAATCTATAGGCATGGAATGTTTTTCCATTTACTTGTATCAGCTACATTTTTTTTTCATCAGTGTTTTATAGTTTTCAGAGTGCAGACATTTTACCTCTTTGGATAGGTTTATTTCTAGATATCTTATAGGTTTTTTTGTGCAAATGTAAATGGGATGATTCTTTGATTTCTCTTCCTGCTGTTTCATTATTGCTGTATTGAAATGCAACACATTTCTGCGTGTTGATTTTGTATTATGTAATTTCACTGAATTCATATATCAGTTCTAACAGGTTTTTTTGGTGGAGTCTTTTAAAGGGTTTTCTTTTTTTAATTTATTTTATTTTTTCAGTGTTTTCTACATAAAGTGCCATGTCATCTGCAAAGAGTGAAAGCTTCACTTCTTCATTGCTGATCTGGATGCCTTTTTTTTTTCTTGTCTGATTGCTGAGACTAGGACTTGTAGCACTATAATAAATAACAGTGCAGAGAGTGGACATCATTGTCTTGTTCCTAACTACAGAGGAAGAGTTCTCAGTTTGATATTAAGTGTTGGCTTTCCATATATGGCTTTTATTACCTTAAGATATGTTATCTCTTTCCCTACTGTTTTGAGAATTTTTAACATGAGTGGATGTTTTACTTTGTCATATGCTTTTTCTCTATCCATGGAGAGGATAATATGGTTCTTACACTTAATTTTATTAATGCAATGTAGATGGTGTTTGATTTGCAAATATTAAACCATGCTTACTCCTCAGGAATAAATCCCACTTGATCGTGGTGAATGATTCTTTTAATATATTGTTGGATTTTATTTGCTATTATTTTGTTGAGAATTTTTGCGTCAGTGTTCATCAGGAATATTGCCCTGTAGTGAAGTCTATGTCTGGTTTTGGAATCAGCATAATGTTGGCCTCCAGAATGAGTTTGGAAGTTTTCCTTCCATTTCTATGTTTTGGAAATAGTTTCAGGATAGATATTGACTTTTCTTAAAATATTTGGTGGGAATTCCCCTCAAGCCATCTGACCCTGTTTTTTTGTTTTTTTGTTTTTTTGTTTTTTGAGGTGGGGTAGATTTTTGAATACCAATTCAATTTGTTAGTTTTCTGTGTGTTCAAGTTTTCTATTTCTTCCTGTTTTAGTTTTGGTTATTTATATGTTTCTAGGAATTTGTCCATTTTTTCCAGATTATCTGATTTACTGTTTTATATATTTTCATATTATTATCTTATATTGTTTGTATTTCTGTGGGTTCTTTTATTTTTTCTCCTATTTCATTTGTGATTGTACTTATTGGGGTCATTTTCTTTTCTTTTTAGATAAGTCTGGCTGGGGGTTATCAATGTTATTACTTTAAAAAAAACAATTTCATTGATCACTTCTACCATTTTTTTAAGATTTTAGTTATTTATTTGACACAGAAAAACACAGCTAGAGAGGGAACACAAGCAGGGGGAGTGAAAGGGAGAGAAGCATGATTCCCACCTAGCAGGGAGCACGGTGTGGGGCTCGATCCTGGGACTCCATGATCATGACCTGAGCTGAAGGCAGCCACTTAATGACTGAGCCACCCAGGTGCCCCAGTTCTAATGTTGTGTGTGTGTGTGTGTGTGTGTGTGTGTGATATAATTATGCTCTAATTTTTATTATTTATCTTCTTCTACTACCTTTAGATTTCATTTTCTGTTATCTTCCTAGCTCCTTTAGGTGTAACATTAGGTTGTTTACTTGAGATTTTTCTTGCTTCTTGAGGTAGGCCTGTATTGTTATATGCTTCCCTTTATGACATTTTTTTTCTGTATCCCAAATGTTTTGGATCATTGTCTTTCATTTTCATTTGTTTCCATGTGTGTTTTAATACCTTATTTAATTTTCTGGTTGACCAATTCATTCTTTAGTAGCATGTTATTTAATTTTCATGTATTTTTGGTCTTTCCAATTTTTTTCTTGTGGCTGACTTCAAGTTGCATAACATGGTGGTCTGTAAGATGATATGATATCAATCTTATGCTTATTGTTTTTTTTTTAAAGATTCTGTTTATTTATTTGACAGACAGAAATACAGCTAGAGAGGGAACACAAGCAGGGGGAGTGATAGAGGAAGAAGCAGGCCTCCCACCGAGCAGGAAGCTCTATGTGGGGCTCCATCCCCGGTCTCTGGGATCATGACCTGAGCTGAAAGCAGTTGCTTAACCAACTGAGCCACCCAGGTGCCCCTTACTGGGGATTTTGTAACCTAGTATGTGATTTATTCTGGCAAATGTGCCATATGTACTTGAAAAGAATGTGTTTTTTGCTTCTTTAGGATGGAATGTTTTGAATATGCCATTTAAGTCAATCTTGTTTAATGTGTCATTCAAAGCCCTTGTCTCCTTGTTCTTTTTCTGCCTAAGTGATCTAATGATGGAAGAGGGAAGTTAAAGTCCCCTACTTTATTCTATTATTATCAATGACTTATTTAATGTTTGTTATGAGTTGTTTTATATATTTTGGTGCCCCTTATTAAAGAGAATAAATATTTATAATTGATGTTCTTGTTGGATAATCCCCTTTATTAAGATACAATGCCCTTATTCATTACTTGTTAAAGTTTTTTTGTTTAAAATCTAAGTTTATTTTTTTTTGTAAATATTTTATTTATTTGACAGAAAGAGAGAGAGACAGCTAGAGAGGGAACACAAGCAGGGAAGGGTGAGAGAGGGAGAAGCAGGCTTCCAACTGAGCAGGGATCCCAATGTGGGGCTTGATCCCCACACTCTGAGATCATGATTTCAGCCAAAGGCAGATCCTTAACAACTGAGCCACCCAGGCACGTGAGAGTATGGTGAATTTTAACTAAGAGTTCTCTGATCTGCCTGTTAATGGAGACCTGATGCTATTTCCTTTAGAACGGAATATTTACAGTACTCTATTTGCAGTAGACATGGTGTGTACAGGATTTTGTGCTGGTCTTTTGGGGAAGGGGCCCACTGCACCACTCTTTAGTCACTTGCCTGAGAAAAACAGTACCAGCAGACACAAGGTGACAGGACTTGGTGTAAGCAGGTTTGGTAGCCAGTGATGGCACTGCACTATTTACTGACATTGATTCATGATGAGGGTTGGGGGAGGGAAAATGAGCTAGCCAGCTCCTTTGTCCTCAAAGATGGGAGTCTTATTTCTGTTCTCATTGAAACACTCCTGGAAAAGTGGATAATTTCCCCTCATGCATCCTAAGTATTTCTCAGATCATTGTTTCCACACTTTCTTTCTCTAGGCTGTTTGCCAGCCTGTTGCAGTGCAGTGCAGTGCACTTTGAGCTTTATACCAGCCAATAAGGTTGACTTTAAATATATAAAATTTAAGGATTTGGTGTGGAAGAGACCTGTGCCAGTCTTCCCGGTGGTAGGGTGAGGGGGTAGGGGAGGCTCACTGCTCTGGGACTAAGGCAAATTTGACTCAGATCGGTGTTGCCAAAGCATAGGGGTGTGGAATTTGAAACAAAGCAGGCTAAACAGCCACTGTCTAGGTTAACCACCCTCAACAGGTGTCTCTGCATCCATATTGAGGGGCAGACGAGGTAAATGGCACCCATGGGCTTTTTGTTCTTGGTGAGGCAAGGCTACCTTTCACAGACGTGCTCTAAGAAGAGGGGAGAGTCTCTCCATGTGTGCCTTAGGCAATCCTTAGATGCACCATCTGCCCCAGGATTGCTTGTCTGCCTTCTTTCCCTCTGTTCTCTACCTCAGCCAAGGCCATCAACCTCTAAAACCAGTCTTTAAGCTCTCCTGGTTACAAAAACTCACAAAAGTCAGTTCTCATTTTTCCAGCCAACAGCTTTGAGGAAGAGTTCCCCTTGTGCTAATCCCGGTGTTTTCCACTTTCTCTCAACTTTCTCCATGACCAGAGCTCCCTCCCATCTTCAGCATCCATGATCAATTTCTGTCCCAAACCACACCTCTGCACTTCCTACCTTCTTCATTGTGACCTGTTTTCTCCTAATTATACAATTGTTCTATTGGTCCTTAGGTTGACTTCTTGGTTATCCAGAATGATTTGGTAGTTATCTAGCTGTGTTCAATGAATAAGTCACTAGGGTCCTCCTACTATGCCACCATTTTAGCTCCCCTGAAGTAAGTCCTAAACCTCATTTTGTTTATCCATTCATCAGCTGATGGACATTTGAGTTGTTCCTAACTTTTGGCTACTATATGTTGTTAATGGCATATATGGTATATTACTCTATGTATTGGATGCAATCATAAACACATAATAATCACACACACATACACACACATGCAAACACACAAACATGCCCTTATTTCTGCTTATATTGTTAGTTGTTGTTTTGTTTTGTTTTGGTAATCCTGATAAAAAAGAAAAGGGAAAGCTAATTCTTTCTTGTGGAATGTTCTTGGAACACTAGGACATAAGTTTAAATGGAATTTCCTAAAGCATTCTTAAACAGGTTTCTGCTTATAATTTAAGTATTTTAAAATTAAACAAGATACAATTTCCTACAACAAGATATACTTAGTGTGTAAATACAGATATCATAGTCCTTTATGCAAAATGATTTTTCTCATACATTTTCCTCCTAGTAGGTATTTTTTAAATTATAGCATTTAAAAAGGTCATCTGTTTGTAATTTACTTTACCTCTTATACACTTACAATATACTATGAAGCTTTCAGTAGCCTTATTTCATTATTTTTCTATGCTTAATAATAATCTGTGAAGCATGTCTTTAGTAAAAAGAATAGTTCTGTTTAAACTTGCATCCTAAATAAAAAAAAATCCTCAAATAAAGGAAAGGGGAGGTAGTTATAGACATAGAATACTATATTCATATTATACCAGCTTCATTAATAAAAATAAAAGAAAAAACACTGGAAAACAAATAATTGCCAAAATGTAGCAAATAAGTTTACACTGGACATATAAAGAAAATTTTATTATTGACATTAATAATAAATATAAGTATAAATGAAGTCAGCTCAATTACCAAGAAGAAGCATTACTCTATAGTCAAGGAGAAGTGAAGAAGAACCTAAGAGAATCATTCATTTATAGTGTCTTGAAACAGTTTTGTCAGTCTTCCTGCAGATTTTTGGCTCCTTAGGACCCAAATTAGGAAAATTAGATTTTTTTTTAATTTTCACTGACTCTATTTTTATCACTTCACAGAACCACAAATTTAATGTACCAGCATCCTCCCTACTCTTTCTCAAATAAGGAGGGGAAAGTCAACATTTTAATCTGAATTCATAGCACAAATTTTTTAAGAATATGTATTTATTAATTTAACTGGCAACTTCCTGTCTGGAAAAGGATAATTCAAAAACATTGAGAGTCATGGCAACTTTTCTGTATTCTTTACAATAACTCACAGCTCTTGAAGGTCAGGAATAAATTAATAGAAGATATGCTATTCTAAATTCTCTTTGGATGCTAAAACCACTAGGTAATATATGTTTAAATTTACTTTCCATAAAATGCAAACCTGTTAACAAATACACATTATGAAACTAATTAATAAGCATACAAACTTCACAAACTTGTTAATTTGAAAGACTAAATTTCAACAAATTTCATCTTGATATGCTTAGCATGTTCATCTTTGCCAACAGATCTAAACTTCTTTGCAAAAAACTTTGTTATCCTTACAAATGAACATTGGTACAACTTTTATGTGTCCAAGGTCATTTCTTTATTCTGTTTTCTATTGCTTCCTAGTAACAAAGACTTGACCACTATTTTTCTCTGTTGCATTTCCAGAACTAAGCTGAATACTTAACATACGATAAGCATTAATAGGTTAGTACCCACAAACTCTATGACAAACTAGATCTATATTAATAAAAGAAAAGAAATAGTCTCTATAAAATTAAAACCATGAGATTTAATGTCTATGACCCTTGAGATAATTCCTAGTGCACCATTTATTACTGGTGTTGCTTAAATAACTCAGTCTCAGTTATCTCATCTAAAATATAGAGATAATAATAATACTTGACCCAAAGATTTATTGTGAGGCTAAAACAAGAAAATCTTTCTCAATCTGACAGCACAGATTAAGGACAATAGAAGATGATACTGGAAAGATGGTGGCAATGGCAGGTTTTATGAATTTAGTGAAGTCATAAGATACAAAATCAACATACAGAATATCTATAGCATTTCTGTAGATTGATAATACAACAGCAGAAAGAGATATCAGGTAATCAATACCATTTAAAATTGCACCAAAACCCATAAAATACCTAGGAATGAGTGTATACAAAGAGGTCTGTACTCTGAAAACTACAATCAATGATGAAAAAAATTGAAGATGAAATAAAAAAAGACATCCCATGCTCATGGACTAGAAGAACAAATATTTTTTGAAATGTCTATACTGCCCAAAGCAATCTACACATTCAATGCAGTCTCTATCAAAATATTATCAACATTTGTCAGAGTTAGAAAAAAACAATCCTAAAATTTGTATGGAACCACAGAAAACTTCAAATAGCCAAAGCAACTATACAAAAGAAAAGCAAAGCTGAAGGCATGGTAATTCTGGACATCAAGGTATATTACAAAGCTGTAGTGATCAAGACAGTATGCTACTGACACAAAAATAGGTACATAGATCAATGAAACAGAATAGGAAACACAGAAATTAACCCACAACCATATGGTCAGTTAATTTTTGACAAATCAGGAAAGAATATCCAATAGGGAAATAGTCTTTTCAAAAAGTTAGGAAAACTCAACAGCAACATGCAAGAGTGAAAATGCAACACTTCCTTATACCATACTTGCAAATAAATCTAAACAGATTAAAGAGCAAATGTGAAACCTGAAACTGTAAAAATCCTTTCTAAGATTACATAGGCAGCAACTTTGTTGACATTTCCTGTAGCAACTTCTTTTTAGATATGTCTCCTGGAGCAAGGAAAACAAAGGGAAAATTAAGCTATTAGGACTTTAAAATAAAAAGCTTATGCACAGCGAAGGAAACAACCAACAAAATAAAACAGCAATCTATGGAATGTGAGAAGATATTTGCAAATTACATAGCCAAAAGGAGTTAGTGTCTAAGATATATAAAGAACTTGTACAACTCAACACCCAAAAAACAAATTATCCAGTTAAAAAATGGGCAGAAGATATGAATAGACATGTTTTAAAAGAACACATACAGATAGCCAACAGACACATGAAAAGATGCTGAACATCACTCATCATCAGGGAAATACAAATCAAAACTACAATGAGATACCACCTCACACCTGTCAGAATGGCTAAAATCAATAACACAAGAATAAACAGGTGTTGGTAAAGATGTGGAGAGAAAGGAATACTTTTATACTATTGGTGGGAATGCAAACTGATGCAACCACTCTGGAAACAGCATGGAAGTTCCTCAAAAAGTGAAAAATAGAGCTAGCCTACAACCCAGCAATTGCACTACTAGGCACTTATACAAAGACTACAAAAATACTAATTTAATGGGATATACGCACCTTGGTGTGTATAGCAGCATTATCTACAATAGCCAAATTATGGAAAGAGACCAAGTGCCCATCATCCGATGAACAGGTAAAGGAGATCTGTTCAACAGTTATCTATTATCTTCTTTATCTGTTCATATATAATATATATCTACTCAGCCAAAGAAAAAAATAATGAAATTTTGCAATTTGCAATGACATGGATGGATTTATAATGTATAATGTTAAGTGAATTAAGTCACTCAGAGAAAGACAAATACCATGTGATTTAGTCATATATGGAATTTTAAAAACAAAGCAAATTATCATGGGGGGAAGAGAGAGATACAAATAAAGAAACAGACTCTTATCTAGAGAATTAACTCATGGTCACCAGAGGGGAAGTGGGTGGGTATCTGGTTAAATAAGTGATGGAGATGAAAGACTGCACTTGTTGTGATGAGAATGTGGTGTTGTATGAAAGTGCTGAATCACTATATTGTACACCTGAAACTAATACTACACCATATATAAACTAACTGGTATTTAAGTAAAAACTCTAAAAAAAGGAGGAAAAAGACAGACCAACTAGATTGCAAACAAACAAAGAAAAAACAAAAATTAAAAAAATGGGGACAGTGTTTACAACTGAACTAGGTAACAGTGTATTCTCATGATTCTCAAAATATAATTGGTTGAGGAAAAGTCACCAATAACTATAATTCCAGCATATGATCAGGGTCTGTATGGGGAGAAGCTGAGAGGATCAATAGAGTATCTCAGGGACCTATGAAAATGATGACCCCAAAATAGCAAAAAAAATGTTCAATAGAATGCACAAGTGAGTAAAACTGAGAAAGCAGCTGAGGTTAGAAGGGTTTTAGACCACTCCAAAAATGTGCAAGAGACCAGTATTTGTGATCAAAAGGACCACAGTAGCATATCCTGATAAACTTTTGAAGATGACCACTCAGGTCTCCCATTAAGGACAAGTCTCTACAACAAGACAAAACTTCTTAGTATGAAATCAAAATTGAACATATAAGGCCATAGTAAGAAAGTCTAGATAAAGTGGAGGAGGGGGGGCGCCTGGGTGGCTCAGTTGGTTGAGCGACTGCCTTCGGCTCAGGTCATGATCCCAGAGACCCGGGATCGAGTCCCACATCGGGCTCCCTGCTCAGCTGGAAGCCTGCTTCTCCCTCTCTCACTCCCCCTGCTTGTGTTCCCTCTCTCGCTGTGTTTCTCTCTGTCAAATAAATAAAAATCTTAAAAAAAAAAGTGGAGGAGGGGGAAAATACCATGATAATTCAGAAGGCAAGCCACCATTTTTTGAGCACAGCAAAAATGAAAAGAAGCTCTGGGATGTTACAGCTACTTATTAAAGTAGTTCCCATGAATTACCCTGCATATTGTCTTCATATAAAATTTTAAGAAGTCTAACAATTCTACATAAGAATGAACAGTTGAATATTTTTGAAGCAAACCTCATACAAAGTTACAGGATAATAAAAAATAAGAAACAGAAAAACATTTTTACAGTTCATAAAAATGGATTAAAACCATAACTTATTAATTTAAAATGAGCTAAAATATATTAATATAATTGTACAAGATATGAAAGAAAAATATAAAGCAGGTATACATTATAAAAATGAGATGATAAAACTCAAGAAATTATTAAAAATAACAGGAAATAATTATTTTTTCTTCTAAACTGAAAAAAAACAAAAAATAACAGGGAATTAAAATCAAAGGAGAAAAAACTTAATAAACAAAAAATAAATTTAAAAAAGAGATGATAATGTTTAATAGAATATATTAAATATTGAAACAGGTAAAGAAGATCCAATATAAAAATAATAGGAGTCTCTGAAGAAGAAAATCAAACCAAAGGAACAGAACAAATAAAAACTGAACAAAAAAATTGAAATATTAAGAAACCACACCACACTACATGCCTCAAAGCATCAACTCAGAATGATGAATGCTAGTATATATTCTTTAAAAAGTTATTTATTTATTTCAACAATATTTTCTAGGCTTCTCTCTCTCTCAATTCCTTCAAGGATTCCAATAATTCTGATATTGGAGCATTTCATGGCACCATTCATTTCCCTTATTCTGTTTTCTTGGGATTATAGTTGTTTGCTCCAAGACTTCTCTTGCTCCTCCTCTTAATCCATCTGTCTTCTAAATCACTGATACGATCTTCAGCTTCACTTACTCTGGCTGTTAGCATATTTAAATTAGATTGCATCTCATCTAAAGCTTTCTAACCTCAGCTTTCACTTCTGTTACTATGGCTTCCACTTTGAGACTAATGTTCTTTTCTAAATTGACTATTGCTTGGACTATTGCTGCCCTTAATTCCATATCTGTCATATTGTTTATGTTCATTTCCAGTAATTCTGTGACCGAGGTTGCAGTCTCAGGGTTCTTCTTCTGTTGGATGTTCCTTCTCCGAGTCATTGTGGCAAGGAGTGTTTGAGGGGGTGTATGGCTAGATATATCAGCCACTATCTAGGTGGATTGGTCGTTGGAAGGTTTTGGAGCAACCAGAGTTCACTACCGAAAAGGGAGGAGAAAGAAAAAAGAAAACGGAAGAGAGGAAGCAAGAAAAGACACCCCTGCCAGAGCGGGGCCCGGTGATAGGATATATATGGTCCAAAACTGTTACAGGGTAAAGAAAAGGGTTATCAAGGGTAAATGAAGAGATCAAAAAGCGAAGCCCAACCTATATGACCCCCAAGACCAGTATTTATATAATATAAAAGCAAAGACAATTACACAGACACACTGACAAACTAGAGTGGGAAGGTGAGGGCAGACACTTCTTGTGGGCAAGGAATATGTTTCAGACGCTCCCGAGTTTCTCTTGTTGTTATTGTTGGAGGAGCCCACTTTCAAAGGATATAGGGGGATTAGAACTGGTTGTATATAGGGGTAGTATTGAATAGGGATGTGGGATTGACTTGGAGCTTGTATCTATATGTACACGTAAAAGAGAGAATAAAGGAAAGAGGAGAGAAGAAAGGGAAAAACAGAAAAAGCGAACAGGGAAACAAGAGGCAACATCAATAGCAGAAAATACAGGAGTGTGCTTGAAAAAATTTCAGGGTAAAAATGAGAAAAAAATAAAATAAAAAAAATAAAAAAATAAAAAATATTATGGGGTGTTGTATTGGGTATCATGTTGTGATAAGAAGGGGGCTATAAATTGAAAGAAGAAAAACCGTGAGAATGTATTTTTAAGCTTAAAGTGGAAGCTTTAAAAGTAAAAATAGAAAAAAGTTTAAAAAAGTAAATGAGGTGGAAAACTGTATCAATGAGTTGTAGGGCTTTTGGTACTTGTAGTCAGTGCCAGGAGTTTAATAAATTGCCTTTCCCCTGATTTGG
>PITA01014272.1:0-54184 GCA_004023965.1 Spilogale gracilis
GATGAAAGACCTCAACGTGAGGCAGGAATCCATCAAAATCCTGGAAGAGAACATAGGCAGTAACCTCTTTGACATCGGCCACAGCAACTTCTTTCAAGACACGTCTCCAAAGGCAAAGGAGACAAAAGCGAAAATGAACTTCTGGGACTTCATCAAAATAAAAAGCTTCTGTACAGCAAAGGAAACAGTCAACAAAACACAGAGGCAACCCACAGAATGGGAGAAGATATTTGAAAATGACACTACAGACAAAGGGCTGGTATCCAAGATCTATAAAGACCTACTCAAATTCAACACCCAAAAAGAAGATGAACACATCAAAAAATGGGCAAGAGACATGAAGAGGCACTTCTCCATAGAAGATATACAAATGGCCAACAGACACATGAAAAAATGTTCAGCATCACTAGCTATCAGGGAAATTCAAATCAAAACCACTCTCAGATACCACCTTACACCAGTCAGAATGGCCAAAATTAACAAGACCAAAAACAACAAGTGTTGGAGTGGCTGCGGAGAAAGGGGAACCCTCTTACACTGTTGGTGGGAATGTAAACTGGTGCAGCCGCTTTGGAAAACAGTGTGGAGATTTCTTAAGAAATTAACGATAGAGCTACCCTATGACCCTGCAATCGCACTACTGGGCCTTTACCCCAACGATACGGATGTAGTGAAAAGAAGGGCCATATGCACCCCAATGTTCATCGCAGCAATGGCCACGATCGCCAAACTGTGGATAGAGCCAAGGTGCCCATCAACAGATGAATGGATAAAGAAGTGGTACATATATACAATGGAATACTATGCCTCCATCAGAAAGGATGAATATCCAACTTTTGTAGCAACATGGACTGGACTGGTAGAGATTATGCTGAGTGAAATAAGCCAAGAAGAGAAAGTCAAGTATCGCATGGTTTCACTTACTTGCGGTGCATGAGGGGCAAACTGGAGGACAGTGGGAGAGGGAAAGCAAATGGGAATTAGGGTAATCTAGGGAGGGAAAGGAAACAACAGAGACTTTGGACACAGAAACAAACTGAGGGACTTGGAGGGAGGGGGGTGGAGGGATGGGAGAGCCTGGTGGTGGATACTGGGGACACCTAAATCGTGGAGCACTGGGTGTGGGGAATGGGGAATGAATCTTGAAACACTGGAAAAAAAAACAAACTTTAGTAACAATAAAAAAAAAAAGTCAAGAGACCTCAACTATAATCTCCTATTGAGTTTTTTTTATTTTTATTTAACATATTACTAACAAAGTGTAACACTACTTTCAGGCATATAATTTAGTCATCCAAGGCTTCCATACAACCCCCAGTGCTCATCACAAGTGAACTCCTTAATCCCCATCACCTATTTAACCCATCCCCCACATCTACCTCCCTTCTGGTAACTGTCAGTTTATTCTCAATAGTTGAGTCTGTTTCTTGATTTGCCTCTCCTTTTTTCCTCCATGCTTGTTTTGTTTCTTAAATGCCATATATATGTGAAATCATATGGTATTCGTCTTTCTCTGACTTATTTCACTAAAGCATAGTACTCTCTAGCTCCATCCATGTCATTATAAATGGCAAGATTCCATTCTTTGTTAGACTAATACTTCATTGTATATATACATATATACCATTTTTTTATCCATTCATTGGTCAATGGATACTTGGTCTGTTTCCATAGTTTGGCTACTGTAGATAATGCTACTACAAAGACTGGGGTGCTTATGTCCCTTTGAATTAGAATTTTTATATTCTTTGAGCAAATACCTAGTTAGTATGCAAAATATGTAAAGAACTTATGAAACTCAACACTCAAAAGGTGAATAATCTAATTAAAAAATGGGTAGAAGACATGAACATTTTTCCAAAGAATATATCTAAATGGCCAACACATGAAAGGTGCTCAATATCACTGATAATCAGGGAAACACAAATGAAAACTACAATGAGATATCTCCTCACACCTGTCAAAATGGCTAAAATTAACAACACAAATAACAGGCATTGGCAAGGATGTGGGGAAAGGGTAACCCTCCTGCAGTACTGGTGGGAATGAAAATTGGTGCAGCCACTCTGGAAAACAGTATGGCGTGCTTCAAAAAGTTTAAAACAGAACTACCCTATGAGCCAGCAATTGCACTACTAGGTAATTACTCTACTGGTCCATTGAGAACCTTGCTCTGTTTCAGGTATTTTGGCACCACTGAATTCTCTGGCTCATGAGACCCAAAAAGCTGTGCTGCTAGCATTACAACTTGGACCACGTATAAACGCTTCTCTTGCTCAAGGCTATAGGCATGA
Source organism: Spilogale gracilis (assembly GCA_004023965.1). Lineage (NCBI taxonomy): Eukaryota > Metazoa > Chordata > Mammalia > Carnivora > Mephitidae > Spilogale > Spilogale gracilis. The sequence continues at coordinate 2,295 of PITA01014272.1, forward strand.
TAGCAAATAAATTGGAATAATATGCTTTATATTGTCTCCAAAATCAAAATAGACCCGTTAAACGTTGTGTCTCTTTCTCAATGAGAAGTGACATGTGCTGCAACTTATATTTCCTTTTGGCAGGTATATCCTCATATGCTCAAGGATACCTCTCCAACATCTTCATGGAGGCGGCCCACACACATGTAACCTCACTGAACTATTCAGGATACCCGCTACTTCCTACTTCTTGGGTCCTATCAGCATGATGTCATTTTGGTAGACTAACATGTTGTCCTGAGGAACTGTGTGATGAATGCTCCTGTGGAATAAACTAAAGCAAACAGATATTGGCATAGCCCAGATCAAGTTAAACTACTGTAACTCCAGGTGAAACTATTTCTGGTGGTGTTTATGAGAATGTGGTGAAGAAACCAACAGTTTCAAGCTAAATAGCTGCAGAACAAAAGCCAAGAGCTAGGATTATCTAATAATCAAAAACACATCTGGAACAGTGCTTACACTTGGAGCCATTATTTAATTACATGTGCCATAATAATCTATTGTCATTTCTCAAGACTCCTCTGTCACATTACAGACCCTATAGGAGAATTAACTAGGACATAATAAAAACTAACCATCTTTCAATCTTCCAAGTCCATTAAAGATGGACTCTGCATTTATTCTAGGTATGTATTTCCTTTAGTTCCAAGGGTTCCCGCTTGCTTTTAATAGTTACCATTCCCCAAGTCAGGAGACTAATGTAAGAATCCTTCCTATTTCTGAGGACATACCCTTTCCATCTATGCACCAAAGACCATAGTAGGTCTGTGGACCTGCTGGACCCACTAGTACATAAGTCGGACCTAAGTTCTCTCTACCATCTGGCATTCATAAATCTTAGTTCTGACCTCTGAATCACAGTACTGTCCTGAGTCACCAGAGAAAGTTTTCATAGAGACAATGTACAATAATTTCCCCCCAAAACTAGGTATTTCCTAATGATCAGCAAATAATTAAACTTGAATTTGTCCCTCGTCTGTTTGGGGAAGGCTAGGTTTATAAGTTGGTTGAGGGTCTGCAAGTGTCTATAGCATTGTTCAAGTCAGGCTTCTATTCACTAAGTCTGAATCTCATATAATCTTTTTTTTTTTCCCCAGGCATACAAGTCAAGCAGGATTTTAATGGGATGCCCATTTCAGTTCTAGGAAACCATGATCAATTAGTCATTTCCAAAATTCCATGTAGATCAAATTATTCTGATTCCCACTTATGCTTTGCTGCCCTCGATGGTAACATGTTTATCTTGCTTCTTGGCATTAACGGCTAATAATTTGCCTCTGATACTCTGAGTATGCAACATCTTCACTGAAATAAGGAAGACACTTAAATAATTGCTTTTCCCACTTTTATCAAAGTCTAGAGACAACAGCCAATGATGTAATTTTTAAAGTCTCTGGTGCTTCCTCATCAGTGTATTTTTAATGTGAAATCAAGTGAATATCATCTAAGTTTTCTTATAGGACATGTTTTGGAAGAATGGGCCAGTATTTCATGATAAGTCCATCCCAAATCCCATGTCTTCCTAAGACTCTAGATTCCTTGACTTTACATTAAACCCAAGGCATTTTTGTCATTTTCACTTCATTTGGCAAAGGTGACTTCTGATTCCAGTCTTACTCAACAATTCCAGATAATAATTAAGTACACATCCAGTTACGTGGGTTCGTTTGGTATAGCAAAATGAATCTGGTACCTCCTGTAAATGCATCAATACTGACAAATTCAAAGACATCTAAAATTGGTTTTTCCCTCACTTGTCTTGCATCCTTAGGATCAATTCCCACTGGTATTTCCCAAGATTTTTTTGTTGATGTAAAATACTGAAATGCTTAAGTCAACACCTAGGTTTGATTTGTAACTGATCCCCAAAAGCATACTGGGATCTAACTCCAGATGCTAGATGTGGCCAAGTGAGGCAGGAAGAAACCTGGCATCTTATTCTGTGAAGTCATCATAATGCTTCAGGCATCACAGAATCAGCCTCATTAACAGAAGAGAGGGATCATTTCTGCTGCCCTAGGATGTTCAGGGAATCTGGACTTAACCAAATTCTCCTAAATGTTCCAATTCTATTTTTCCAAATACCACTTCTTTTCCAACCAATGTCCTACCTTTTATCAGAGAGACCTGGGAAAGCTATGAATTCAGCCTATATTTTAATCCTAAACCCTACATGAACAGATCCTGTGGCTGTTTTTGCATACATCATCCTTGAAGCTTACAGGAGGCTGTTTTAGGGGAGGCCATGAAATGCCTCTGTTCTAACTGAGCCTCAGATTTAAGACCTCGAGTTTCCTGTTGTCCAGCATTTCAATATAGTTAGAAGCGGCCAGTCTTTTGGCCTATAACACAGTTATAGGGATGTGTTTTCTATAATGTTCTCACAGATTTTTTTTTTCAGTCTGTCAAAACCACTTCTTCAGTCCAGGTGGCCCCAAAGTATAACAGTTTGCACTGGGTGGTATGGAATGACACTAGTGCCCCACTGTTAATGGTAACTGAATCTTTCCCCACCCAAATCAAAGAGTCCATCCCACATTTTTCTTTGAGAATGTGCAAACCCTTCTGGTCCCAATTATTCTGTGGGTCAGTTTTCAGTTGCAGGCAAAATAATCTATTCTTAATGTAACAAAAAGATGTGTCCACGCACACCACAGAGTGTTCCAGTAGAAATCCCACTGATAGTGCCACCCACTGCTTAACATTCAAAACCCTAGGGACTAGACACAGGAACCTCCAATACAACTGCTGCAAAGAAAAAAAAAAAAAGGTACTCCATAAATGTACTTTCCACAAAAGCTGCACATCATCATGTTCTGATGTTTACATCTGCTTTAAAGTCTCAGCCAGGTGCATCTACCTTGCCAAATCAGATCACAGCCATCTGAACTCCAGGCTGCCGCCAAATGAAGCATGACAACTACAGGAAATACATGCATGCCCCAAGAAGGTTGGCATGGAGTGGAGTGAACCTATCTTCAGAAGCTGCCACAGTCACATTTACCTTTGTACGGTGACTTTTGATTCACGATGCAGTTGAGACAGAGCCTACTTACTAGTTGAACCTGGAATAGGTTTGCCCATGGCTGCTATTTTTCTCCGAAGGTAGAAAAACATCTGCTGAGGAAATTTTCCACATGCAAAATAAAACTTGTTTTACAGTTTTATATCTAATATCCAAGTTTAGATAAGCACAGAATGCTAAAACATAGCTTACTGAAGCTCAGTCCCTACTGTCATCGATCTGCAGTCAAGTAAGAAAGGCATACAAGTCAATAGTGATAAAATGTTACGGGAGGTGCAAAGGGTAACACACACATAGGGAAATAGTGTTGATATAACTATAATGATAATGAGGAAAGTTAAAATGGATTGAATGTGTCCACCAGTGTTCTACGGTATTTTCCCGTGTTTTGTGTCACACCATGATCCCTGATTAAAACTGAACTGGATTTTTGTACTTTTCCCATCCTACAACTCACAAATTCTTTGTCCAGGAGGGGTCTGACCTTCACTTCTCAAACCATACCAGAGAAAAAGAAGCTGGTTTCCTTTACACCCTACAACAAGTAGCTCTAGTCCTGGGTCTTGACATTCTTCCCTTCCGGACTGAGCAATGGTGACATCCCTGCTTAGCTTTGTGCGACTTCTTCCCTCCTGACAGTAGGAGTATATAATCTGGAGTTTACAGAAGTATATCTTCCAGCAAACAACTTCATTTTTAAAAGTTTGCACCTAACAGAGTGGGGAGGAAGATCATATTTGTTCCAAATCATTTCATTTTACCCTCCTAAAATCTGATTGATGCCCAAATAAAATAGAATAATTTTGCCACATACCTGGAAAGCCATATGTTACAAAAAAGAAACTTTGCAGTAGTTCCACAAAACAGTATCCAAAGAGCAAAATTTGAATCAGCTCTGCTAAAGTACTGAGTGGGAATATTATCAATTCCAAGGTGTTTTAAGCAACACTGCCCGGTTATTCTTCTTGAACAAAGACACCTTTTTCTCTCACAAAGACAGGCTTGATGCTGGAGAAGGTCTACCAGGGCTTCTACGTTTTTTCCACCATCCCCATTCTTCCACTGCTCACCCTGGGCCCCAGGAGCCCGAGACAAAACAAAATCACCTCCAACCTGCAAAATGAAATCATTTACCCTAACTTCTTCTTTGAACCAATGAGGAAATACTGCTTCTACGGTGACTCAGCAAGTCTGTGGAAGGACCTAGGACAGCTACCCTAAAACAATCTGATACATATGATGTCCTTGTGTGCAGCTGGCAACTCCTGATCTGCTCTCAGTGTTTTGTTTTCTTGACCCCAAGGGAGGAAATGGGTTGGCCAGGCTGGACATAGGCCTGTCAACAATTTGATTTATAGGGCCCGTGTCCTAGTTTCTCTCCCCCAACATTAGTTAAATAGGCTTTCATTCAATCATTACAGTTTTATTCCTTTGAGGCTTGGAGCTTTTATTCCTTAAGACATTGATTAAACCTCTTTTAGCAGTCACAAATTGTGTTATTACCAGTATCCTTTGCAAAGATTCTTAAGATTGAGACCTCAGATAGAAACCTGAGTAAGGAATTTGGGTGGAAAGACAGGCAACGTTTAGGTTTCGCTGACTTCCCCAATTTTTCAAAGGGATGCCTGTGATGATATGGCATACCAACACTCTTCTGGGGTCCTCTTGATCCCAAGTGTATTTATTTGGAATAAACTGGTCTCGGCTGCAGGCACTCTAAAGCTATATATAGAACCGGCTAAAGAAAATCAATGTCTCCTACTTAGGAATGGTGGTCATGACCTTGGGCTAGGGCAGTTCTCTACCAGACAGACCACACCTTGATGCAGACAGCTGGAAGGAACTGCATGTATTTAGCACCCCTACACCGTGGATGGAAACATTTCTCCATTTCACACCCACTAAAAATCCCATCCCCCCGCCCCCCCCAGGAATGACCTTTAAGGAGTTTCACCCAGGATACCTGCCTTTTAAAATCCATAATAAAGGCCTGTCAGATCAGGGCGGCACTCTAACATATGACTCCAGCATTGGGATCAATCACAATCCAGGGCCTGAGATTCAATATATCTTGTTGAAAGGATGCAAAATTTTCAGAATACATTATAGGGAAGTTTGCAAATCCCACAGACATAAATTAGGAAATCTACTTGATATATTTGCATGTCACTGAAACTTTTGCTGGCACCTGGCTGGTACAGAGACTGAACAAGACTGCTTCTGAGGCAGAAAGAACAGTGGTTCCCCAGACACACATACCTACCTCCTCTACCCTGTGGGGTTCTGGGCTTTCTAAATCTGCATTTCTCATACCCTGTTAGCCCTGTTTAACTTTGCCAGTGCTATTTTCTTCAGCAAAAGGAAGGAGGAATAATGAAAGAAAAGGGGGGTGGGAATGAAGGAATAAACAGAAGCAAAAGTGCTTTTATTGATTAGCTCAATGAAAGGAAGGGGAAAGGAACTAGGATTTTGATTTGGTTAATATGAAACTAGTTTTTAGAGCCATTGCCCTTGCTTTCGATCATGTTTGATGACCCAAGAACTGTGTCACTCCTGATTAGTTCAGAGGCTGTGATATTATAGCCTAAGTAACCCCATACTTCTCTCCTTCAGGGTCCAGGGCCATCCTAAAACCTTTCCCTGCAGACCTGGAAGAACACTGTTGCAAAGCTGCTCAACTTGGCCTCAGTCAGAAGTGACTCGGGATGAGAAGGTGGGAGAAGCAGAAGAAACAAAACAGGAGCAAACACAGAGGGACTTTTGAAAAGTATTTATTTCCTGAAGAACACCATGCAGCCCTGTACTTCTCGAACACCCACACTTGTACCTTCTCAAAGGCTGCATTCATTGATTATTTGGTGCTAATAAAGTCAGAGAAATGAAATTATGAAACCCTGCAGAGAACAAGCCTCTGTGTTATCATGTGTGGTAAGCTGGCTGACGTGAATGACCCCACATGGCAGCTGTTGGCAAATGAGGACTCTTCTTGGTTTTTGGAAAGTTCAAAGTAGAGACATCATAACCCTTATAATGAGGTTCTATGCCTCTGTGTTGTAAGACCCAATTTCCAAGAGCTTCTGAAATAAAGATTATAAAATAAGTAACTATATTCTTCTAGTTAACTCCAATAGTAACACACAGCAGTCAGAAACAGCAAGCCATATATTTATGGTACCTTACTCCACCATCAACATGAATAAATAAGGGAAAAATATAGATGGGGCCATGAAGCTGCCATCCTTCCTACAGAGTGAATTATGTCTGAGGCCAAGAACAAAACCAAATTCTTCACAATAGATGTTATCAGAGCACATGTTACCCATGCATACTGAAACAGCTTTCCAGAATTTACTCAAGTATTATTGGTTAAGTCTTTAGGTAGCATATACCAAAATATGAACTTCTTAACAAAAATCACAATGTAAAATAGACTCCCAAAATATAATGGCATAAGTCAAAAAGTAGTACACTTCCCTCTTAAAGAGAAGTCAGTTAGTCTGGGCCTGGCATGGTGACATCACAAATGTGGAGACTCAGATTCCTTCCATCTTATGGCTCTATCTTTTCCAGGGTGCTACTTCGTCCCTGTGATCCAAGATAGCTCATCACATCCCTATTCCAGTCCACAGAGAAGAGGAACAAGGGGATATAGAGGTTGTGCCTACTCTCTTTTAAGGGCATGGCCTAGAAATTCAACACATGAATTGGATAACATCCCACTGGAAAAGTCTTAGACAAATGGCTGCACCTAACTACAAGCAAGTCTGGAGATTTTAGTGTTTATATTGGGCAGCCATCTATCTAGCTAAAATGTAGAGGTTCTAATTCTGAAAAGAAAAAAACAGAGAATAGAAACTGGAAGAAACGTAGCCACTGCCACCATGCATATGGACATCCACAACCTGCTCTCAAGTACTGAGTAAGGGGTATTAGTCTTCCAGTACCCTGAATCCCATAATCCCCACACTGCCCTTAGTTTGTCTTTTTATCTGACCCATTTTCTTGTGATTTTCCTTAGCATTGCTACCCTGTGTCATTAACTGAAATGCATTAATGGACACTGTACCATGAATACTCATCCTGAAACTTTTCCAAAAGAGTGACGTCTGGGGCTGTTATGCTCAGGGCATTGCCTCCTCTAATGTTTCGAATCATCCCTAAAAAAACTCTGCCTCCTCCTCTACTGTTTACAGGAAACTTCAGGTAGACTCTTTAGTTCATGAGGCCTTGGTGGATTCTCTCCAACTTTTCCCTTATTTCAATTCATCAACTCCATCATGATGGCCCAAGTTTAATCCCACCTCCTCCCTAAAATTCTCCCAGACCACTTTGGATCTTGCTGACTATACTTTCGTTTGAACCTCTCAGTTCTCATAGGAATTTTATTCCACAATTTACACTTACATGCTCGCTTACACAAACTGTTCATATCATGTAACATCATGTATATTAACATTGCTGTCTCAATATTATAAATTCCTTGAGGACTATGGCCATTCATCAAGCTCACTACAGCTCAAAACTTCAAACCAGATGAATTGACTTTTTAAAAGCATTTAAAGGGTGCTTATGGTATGACTATCACTGTGCAAATCAAAACTAACATCCATAAAAAAAAAAAAAAGGCAAGCTTCTTGGAGGTGATGGATTGTTGATGGCAAAGACTGTGGTGATGCTTTTACAGAAGAAGATTTATGTCCAGGGTGCCTGGATGACCCAGTTGGCTAAATGTTGGATTCTTGATTTCGACTCAGGTTGTGATCCCATCCCTGTGTTGGGCTCCATGCTAAGCAAGGAGTCTGCTTAGGATTCCCTCTCACTCTGCTCCTTCCCTCATCAAATAAATAAATAACTCTTTTATGCCCAAAGTCATCAAGCTGTCTACATTAGTAGGCACAGTTTTGTGCACAATCATACCTTAAAGTGGTTTTTAAAAATAATCAGTTGTATCCCAAAACACTAAGGCAAAAAGGTGAGCCAGAAGAGGAATGCTGAACAGAGAATCAAAGCAATGTGAAGGCTTCATGTAAGCAGGGAGAACTCAGACTCCCCTTCAGTTTAGTTCTGAAGAAGAGTCAATATTTTGGCAGTAAACAGTGCAGAATGATACAAGAAGAGACCACTGGCAGGGGTATTATTTACCTAGTTCTATAAGTTCTAGGTTTCATAGTTTCTTTTTTTTTTAACAATCTTATTTATTTATTTGAGACAGAGAGAGCAAGTGAGCATGAATTGGGGGAAGAGGGAGAAGGACCAGACTCACCACTGAGCAGGGAGCCCAATGAGGGTCTCGATCCCAGGACCCCAGGATCATGACCTGAGCCAAAGATGTTTAACTAAGTCTTCCAGGTGCCCCTAGATTCATTCTTAACTAATGATACACATACACACATGTATATGTTACCAATGTAGGTGATTGTAATTGATGTGTACTATACAGTTATGGCACTAAGTACAATTCTTCCTCAAAATGGACCAAGAAATACTTTCATCCACCTATCCAAATTGATGATCCCTCTCGATTTTCTTTTGCCATGTTAATTCCATGTTATCATTCCATGTCCCATTGTGAGTCACAGGCCTAACCATTTTCTTCTATCAAATCTGAAAACCAGCAACAGATCTCAGTTCTGCCTCTTTTTTCTTCTCTTTTCTGCCCTTCCCCCACCACCGCTTTCTTTCCTCCTCTTCCTTCTTATTCTGGAAATTACTTCTTTTTTTCTGTAACTACTTGCATGAATGGTATCAGAATTTCTCACTTAGGCAGGAATTAAGTAATTTTCAAGAGAATTGACACATCATAAAATAATCATTACTCTTCAAAAACCCACTATTATTTTCTATCTCGAACTATTACACTTGTTTATGCTCACATGTATGGGCATAACTCTATATACTACAAATGATGGTTGTTTTGTCCTATCTAAGCAGCTAAAATCATCCACATGATCCACACAAAACTTTATCCATTTTGCACATTTTGAGACATGAAGACCTCAATGTAGAACAAAGTCACTTTTCCCTTTTTTTGGTTCCACATTCATTTTGCATTCTGGCCAACAGTGCAACTACACTAATCGCTCCAGCTTTGGAGTGATACAATGCATTAAAGTGGCTTTTATGATTGATTAAATGCTCCAGATCTGCTACTACATTTAATCAATGGCAGCAACCCAACACAGCTTCATTGGCTACAAGGCATTACAGATTAAGCTTCACACATTTCAGCTATTTCAGAGCGAATTGTGATTTTTTTAATCATAATATTTTTTGAGCTTCAGAGAGTGACAATTGTTTCTAGGAAAATAGCATGTTCACTTTAATTCTTATTAATTACAATGCTTAACATTATGGTAAGGTATAGTTCACTGGTACCCTGTCTTTGCTAGGATAATGATTCCACATTTATTTCTACAGTCTGGGGGAGGACTCTTACACTAAATGGTCTTAAAGGAAATCTGACAGGTCAGCCATCAGACACCAAATTTTCAAGACTTGGAGAGTTTAAATGGAAAAATTTTCATCTGCTTAAACCTTCTACATTAGGCAAATCTCCCTTGGTTATGCTGACACCCGAGATACCTGTTCTCTCTTATGTATTTTTCTAGAATGAAGTGAAGAACACACTTCCTCCTTCCAGGACTCGTATTTCTTCTCGAAGCAACTGGCCCAGATATCTCACATGCTGATTACAATAACAGACTGTAGATTTTTGGCCGCAACTACTAAGACACCTATGGACCACTATTCACTGTCTTCTCAATGTTCTGTTTCTCTTGAAAGCAGGGACTATGTCATATTATCCAATGTCCTTCACAACAAGTACAATTTCTTGCTCATACTAAGTATTTAATATGTATGTGAAGAATGTGACATTTACAGCCTGAAATCCAACAAAATCCCCAAAACTTCAAAAGACCACTGAAGACCAAAAAATAATTAAGACAACATCCCTTTTGCTTACAAAACTAAAAGGTATTCCTGGGCACCTGAGTGGCTCAATCTGCTTGAGATTCTCTCTCTCCCTCTGCTTCTGCCCTTTACCCTTGCTCTATTTCTCTAAAATAATAAATCAATCTTAAAAAAAAGAAAAAACTAGACTAAAAAAAAAAGTAAACTCATGTACTGTGTTGATTGCCACTCTTGCTTTAAGGGATAATGCTTCCAGGAAAGGCTACTATCAGAAAAGTCCCAAACACAGAATAAAGTATTTGTGAATACACCAAAATGGCAAGACTCTGTTTGAAAAGCAGAGGCAAAGATCTGTAACCAATGATCCACGAAGCATGGCTGATCAGCACTTTCCAAAAATGTAACGATAGTGAAAGATAAAGAAGAACAAAGGACCTATTACAGACTGGAAGAAACTAAGGAGAAATTGTAACTAAATGCAATGTGGAATTCTGAGTAAGATCCTGAAAGAGAAAAATAGGTATTGGGGGGGAAAAAGTGAAGGAATTCAAATAAGGTCTATAGTTCATTAATATTATTGTATCAATAATGTCTTATTTTTGACCAATGGACTATAGTTTTGTAAGATGTTAACATTGGGGAAAAGTGGGTGAGGGGTTTGGGAACTCCACTGTTTTTATTAACTCTTCTGTCAATCTAAAAGTAATCCAAAAAAAAGGTAGAATAACAAGTAAAGATGCATAGTGAATGTGGTTCCTGGTCATTAATTCCTATAGAATTAGATTATCAGAATGCTTTCAGATGCAAGCAACTCCAACTTATTATCCTAAAGAGGAGTTTTATTCACTTCCTAGAAGTTCATAGGGAGGTGGCCTTCTGACTTGATCCGATGGGGATGTCTGCTTTATTTCTGTTCTTTTCTCCTCTCCCGATGGATATTCTTCAGGCTGGATTTTTTTCATGATGTTTTGATGGATGCCAGCAGTCACTGAAGCCAACCTTCTTCATTTGCTTTCTGAGAAAGGAGGAGAAACTCTCTTCCATTCTCATAAGAGTAAAAATCTTTGCAAAGGCCTCCAACCATTTTCTCCATGAGTCTCACAGGTCAGACTTGAATCACACATGCATTCCCATACCAATGGCTAAAAAGAGATCTACTACCATGATCAGTTTAATTGGAGCTCATCTCTGAAACTGAGGGTAGATTTTGATTTTTCTTGAACAGCACAACTGCATAGAGAAGAGGTAGAAACCTGAGGAAAATTAGGTTTTTGTCAGGGAGAAAGAAATGGATGTTTGTTATAATGAAAATAAATGTTCTTGAAATATGAAAGAGATCACTGTTGAGTATGTAAGATGTACCACTACTCTACAGGGTAGTGAGTACATCTGTAGAAAATAGTAACCTAACAGTTGGAACAAGGAAATTCTGTAGTTCAAATGTGTTTCCAGCTGAGAACTAAGTAACTTTGGGTCTGTCTACAATTTACAGATGCTGTATTTCGTTTCCTGACAGACCTGCACTCAACCTAGTGCAAAGCTCCTCCACCTCGAATAGCCAGCCTCTTCTAAAATACAGTACCTTTGTATCTGCTGGCCTCAGGTGTACCTGTCAGGAAGCTGTTTTATGTTGTTTCCATTGTGTCTTCTGGATCATCAATAATACAAATGCACTCCTTTTTCCTGTGGCAGGCTCTCCAATTTTAGAAAACAGCTTCCACATTTCTCCTATTCATCGCACTGAATGAGGCTGTTTTTCGGCACCTCATATGCCTAGTCACCCCTTGGACCACAGTGTTCTCTCTCACACTGGCACCCACCTCCACGTTCGAGCTCAGTAAAAGCAGCACAGTTGGACTACAGTTTGCAGGAGATCAGAACACTATATTAATTAATGCAGCCTCACATTATGTGCTTAATGTGTTAACATTATTTCATATTAAGTTCCTTGGGGGGAGGTGTGGAGAAATGAGTTCCCAGATAATAAACTGCCTAAATGTGCTGAATAATGATACAAATGTCAGTTCCATTCTTCCTCCCACCAACTCCTGCTTAGTGGCCTCCTGAGGGTAATAATAATAAAGCAAAGTTAAGGAGAAAGTTGGGGGAGAACTTAGCAGATGTTTAGCCTATTTGAGCCAAGGGAGAAGCTCTCCTATTGAGGCCCCAAACAGCCTTCAAACTGCAATAAAATAAACCTTGTTATTATAGCTGAAGGAATTGGCCTGAGTTATTGCCCTGCAGGCATTAGGAATTAGAATATGCATCAATCTATTCTGTGGCCTTGAGAGCAGTTCTAACTCAATCTGTGAGAGCAGAGGTGAGAGGGAGAAATGAGAAAATCGTTATATCCAGCAAATCCCCATCTCTCTCCCCGCACACTAAGGTATCCTTTGCACAAACATGGCTTCCGAACAGGACTGCTTCAACCAGAGAATAAAATTCTCGGTCACACAAAGCAAAACGATCAGCTCCTATGTAGACCAAGACTCCCTCCTCTTTCCCTCAAAACAGAGTTCTAACGATGGTCTGGTCTACCCTACCTGGGCTGACTAGAAGGCCTGATAGTCTGGCACAGTTCCAGTTGATACCTTCTGTTCTCGTATTGATATTAACAGAGGCCCCTTTCCTCCTCAAAAGTCTGGACTTGGGGCACCTGGGTGGCTCAGTTGGTTAAGCCACTGCCTTTAGCTCAGGTCATGATCCTGGAGTCTCAGGATCAGGTCCTGCATGGGGCTCCCAGCTCTGCGGGGAGTCTGCTTTTCCCTCTGACCTTCTCCCCTCTCATGCTCTCGCTCACTCTCTCTCTCTCTCAATAAATAAATAAAATATTTTTTTTAAAAAGGTCCGGACTTGGACAATAAATTATATGTTTATTTGATAATAGCATATATCAGTTTTAAATCAGGATATTGGAAGTCCCAAATAAAGGTCTTATCACCCAATAAGGGCCCTTATGAAGTACAGGTTGATTGGAATATAATCCCCATTAGGTAGATGAAAGAGTGACATTCAGTGTCCTAAAATTTGGTCAAAGTAGGACCAGCTGTAGAGCTGCAGAACTCAGGTCACCTGAGTCTTTTTTTTTTTTTTTTTAAGATTTTATTTATTTATTTGACAGAGAGAAACACAGCTAGAGAGGGAACACAAGCAGGGTGAGTGACAGGGAAGCAGGCTTACCGCCAAGCAGGGAGCCCAATGCGAGGCTTGATCCCAGGACTCCAGGATCATGACCTGAGCTGAAGGCAGACGGTTAATGACTGAGCCATCCAGGCGTGCCAGGTCACCTGAGTCTTCAAAATGTTGTTGGAGGCCATTTGTGCTACTTCTCCTTTCCTGAATCCAAATTCAAGGGGAGACAAGGGCAGCCAAGGAGGTTGTTTTTTCCTCTAGATACCCTGTTTTTCAGAGTTCTTCCTTCTTTGGGATATATGAGATTCTATGATTTAAAGAAACATTAAGTATTTTTTTTCCTCTGATTTATAAGGAACGCATCATTTTTTTTCTTTTTTTAAAGTAACACATATAACTAAAGAGCACTTGGCAGGTACAGAAAATGTAGAGAGAAAAATGTTGAGTCTCAGAACAAACAGGCAGAGAGTCTGTGAAGCAGTCAAAATTTTGTTTAGAATCATACTTCTACTTTGTATACTCTTCCCAGAATATCCTTTCTGTTTTTCTACATTAGTCTTAAAGCCTGTCAGAGATGTTTCCTAAGAGCCCCAGCCCACAGTCATCCCGTTCCCTCTACTGGGTCTCAACCACTTATTTTATACATGGTATATACTCCTTTCCAGCTTTCTACTACTTACTGTATATCTTTCTCTCCAACTGGACTCACATTTCTCCAAGGAGTGTGGTCCCTTCTTATACCTTTTTGTATCCTTGGGATTTAGGCTACAGGGTCTGTGTTGAAGGACTATCTTTCTAATTGCAGTTTATGACGATGAACACCAACATGATAGTGCTACTCTCAGATGGGTTTCCAACAGATTGTTGTCTTTGCACATACACTGCCTTCACTGTGTTTGATTATTAGCCTTGATCACATATCTTAAAGGACTTTTAAAACCTGTAAATAATACCTGTGTCCCCTCATAGAAAATTACATTCAGGCCTAGAGCTTCTCAGATATAGAAAGATGTTGATAAATCGCTGCAAATTCAGTAGAGAGTTGCTGGATTGATTAAGGAGATGCAGGACTTGATTTATGAGCAAACATTAAAAGAACTAAATATGTATAGCTGAGCTCCACAGCGATTCAGAGTGAGCCTGGGGGATCTGACAACTGTGTATTAGTAGCCAGAGGATGAAAACAGCATGGCAAGAAGAACCACTTAAATTAGGGAAAGGGCCTTTGGTGACACTCACCAGGGATTTTAATTACTGGGGAATAAATGTCCCGATGTATGAATTCAGTGCTTCTCAAACTTTCATGTGCACACAAATCACCTAGGGATCTTGTTAAAATGCAGATTCTGATCTAGTGATTCAGAGACTGCATTTCTGGTAAGCTTCTAAGCGGTCCAGCGACTAAAGGCAGTGGGGCAAACCTCTTTTCTTTTAGAATTGTATAGTTCTGTTTAATTACAAGGTATAATAATAAGGGATATGGGCTGTTTAGCCTAAATAAAGCACCCTGGAACCCACAGAGAGGGAACTGGGACACAAACAGGACAAGCAGGGCAGGGAGAGGGGTCCTTCTCCTCTGGTGTTCCTCTGCCTCTTCTGGCATCCATACAGGACCTGCCTACTGTGATCAACTACCCAGGCCCATTGCCTCTCTTATTTATCTTTCCACTTGTACCAGATGACAGCATATGAAGCATAGCTACTACCAAGTTACGACTGTAGGCAACCAGAGAGTTCCTTTTTGCTTCCAAAATAACTTCCCCACCTTTTGATTAATGCCTGGAATTCTACAGCTGGCGCTTCATTCTTTTAGCTTAAAACTCCCATCTCCTTTACAATGGAAACCCCATCCATTATTTGTACCATACTGTGCACCGCCTTTAATTCTTTCCTGGTAAATTTTAGTAGAGGACAGTGAGGCATCCTAAGGGCCATAGGTACTGGGGAGGGAGTAGACAAGGATGAAGAATGTGAGACCACACACCCATTTCACACAAAAGAATGATGTCCAAAGAAGAGAAGCCGCTTTGCCAAGGTCACCTATTTCCTTGTTGCTTAAATCCGGATGTCCAGACTTCAGGCCAGTATTCTTTTCCAATGCACCGAGTTGTCTTCTCTCCTCTCCTAGAAATCTGCACTATTCCAATCTTCATCTGTTTCAGGGTATAAGCATAACCGAGGGGCTTCCCCCAGCACTTGGAACAAGTCACTGATGGAAGTTTTTCTCACTCGAATTATGCTTAATCAGATAACTTAAAAATAATGTTTCCCTCATCAGATATAAACCCTAAACAGGTGAGCTTCAGTTTATTATAACCAAAGCAATTAGGATGGAAATTGGGAAGGTGAGCCCAGCTGCTTCCCATCAAACAGCTCAAGGAGACTCTGAGTAACTTACTAATTACTGAATGACACACCATCTCATCTCTATACATATGATCAGTCCAAAGAGCACAGTAAGAACACTGTGTGCCCATCACATCCCACCCTCTCATGCACTCCATGTTTCCTTCCATTTGATACCCCGGATTATTACATCCCCCAATGTCCCAAGCTTTCATATATCACCCAACTCTTCTATGCACCTTCCAATTTGATCATAATAACCTTTAATATTATTACTTTTCCCCCCATTTTTAGGCTGAAGAAATTAGATAACAAAATTAATGGCATACTCAATGTTGCAATCTAAAGTTTGGACTCTGGCCTTTGGCTCTAAAAGCTTGATATTTTCTCACCAACTATACCACTCCCACAAACCAGTTCTTGCAGTCCTGGGGTAAGTTCAGAACTTGCTGCTTTTCCCTACTAAAGCAGACTTCCCTCAGTCATGAAAAAACATGGATTTTATGTATTCTTCTGTGATTTTATGATTTTCATCTGTTTTTCAAGCTGTCTCCCACCTTTAGTACACTGATTGGCAAATGACAATAAATCTTCAATTAAATGGAATTGAAGTAATCCGAGCTAATGAACAGTATTTTCTTCAAGTCAGTGGGTTAAGAGAAAGAAGCAGAAAGAAAACCAAATTGAGCAATTTTACTTCAAAAATCCAGAGCAAATCCTCGAGTCATTATGAATTCAGTGTGAACTCTTCATTTTCTGTCTCTATCTTTAGTACAGAACACTGAGAATTCATAGCCACTAAGATGTCGCCAAGGCTCTAAGATCCCTTGTCTGCAGAGACAAAGTCAGTCATGTTCAATATGCTCTCCTTACTGAGACATAAAACAAATGTGGACACAAAGACAATGCCCAACAAGAAGGTATGAGAAAAATGTGTTAATCTGGTTCAGATCCTTTATTCCCCATGAAGTAAAGCTTGAAGTAAACTCTCATACATTGCCTACAATAGTGTAAAAGGGTATAACCAAGTTAGAACACTGTCAGTATTGACTAAAACATACTCTTTGACATAAAATTTCCACTACCAGTTCTAGACCCGAGAAGTGAATTCATCTGGCCACCAAAAGACATACCCAATACTCATAACAGCTTTATTTAAAATAACCCAAACCAGGAAGTAATCCAAATGTCAATAAGAAAATGGACATATAAATGGTAATATTTTCATACAATGGAATTTTTATATAGTAAAAAAACCCAGAAAGTTTCAATAACATAGATGACTTTTATACACAGTATGTTGAAAGAATCTAGACACATAAGATGTATAATGTATAATAGCATTATATGAAAGAAGCCAGGGCAGTGGATCTGGGGCAGGGGTGGGGTGGGGTGAGAAGGGTACCCATGCGAAAGGAGCAAGCAAGAGTACCTACAATTCTAAGGTACTAGAAATGTGCCTCACCTTCTGAGTACCCAGGTGTGTATGTGTAAAAATTCACTGAGTTTTACCCATAACATTAGTGTACTTTATGTACTTTACCATGCACACACACTCTGTTATGCCACAATTTTCACCTTCTGAAGGTGAGAGTAATTCTAAACAAGGGAACAGAGTAGAAATCACATTTCCTTCCCATCTTGCTTTGGGGCTTCCTCTGGAGGCCCTAGTCCCAATATAGGGAGAGTAATTCCAACATTCTTAATGACAAAGACCCTGGTCAGAATGCCTGACAACAAATGCCTCAACACATTCCTCATCTTCAACTGCCTTCATTAGATGGCATTTTGGCTAATGAGCCAGGTTTTTCATAGAATGTAAGTGCGTATCAGACAAATGCCCACTGGCCAATGAGTAAGGCTGCTGTAATTGTCTTTCTTATGGGTATTATGCATATGTATAACTTTTATCACCAATGCAAATTTTTCTTTACTCACTGCACCTCCATTTCCCTATTTTGAGACTGTAAAATTTGGTAATTTGCCATGGGAATTCAGGATACTTGTGAAAATGAATAATGTTCCATTGTATTTTAATCACCTTTTATATGGGTTTTTATTTCTCATCTGTGGATTGCTAGTCTATTAAAAATTAGTCTAGAAGAAAATTAAAAATCCTTAGAAAGAGAGTACCAGAATAAGATTTTTTTCTTAAAAAAAAAAAAAAAGTCTTTTTAAGTATAGTACAAACCTACCATCCTCTCTCACACCATTTTTAAGATAAAACTGAACAGACAACAATCATTTGGCATAATCTCTGGGCAAGGTACCAGACTGAACAAGGTAGTAGAATGCACAAATCAGTCTTAAGGAATAAATGTAGCCTGATAACTCTTTTATCATGGGAAAAATCACCTGGAGAGATCACAGTGATTTTTGGACACTGATGCGGCTTAGAATATTATATAATTAATTGAGATTATTAATAGTGTAACTATTATACTATTAACATTTAATACATATTAATAGCTATTATATTAATATAAACCTATCAATACTATAATTGAATATACTATTATATTAACATAATGCCATTATATTAATTGCACTATTAACTGCTACTGATTCAAAAACTAGGATCTTTCTAACAATTATTCTGAGAATTGAACACCAATGATAGCCAAAATATCTTCAACTATGTTTTAAAAAAGATACACAAGTTATTTCCATCATAAACTTCATGTTAGAACCACTGTTTCCTCAAAGATCTGTCACTTACAATACCAATCTTTTTCAAGTCCAAAGCCTGCTTAAGCCCAAGCTACTGTTGCATTATTCAAAACACACATTACATTTCACTGTATTTATTGATGTAAATATTACATTTGGGGGGGCACCCACGTAGCTCAGTTGGTTAAGCATCAGACTCTTAATTTTGACTCAGGTCATGATCTCAGGGTCATGGGATTGAGCCCTGCAGTGGGCTTGATGCTCAGCAGGAGATCTACATGGATTCTGTCTCTCTCTAGTCACTGCTCCCCCACATTCCCTCCACTCTGTGTTCTCTTTCTCTCAAATAAATCTTTTTCTAAAAATATTACATTTATATTTCTACAACTACACATCATAACCACTATATGATCATTTCAAGACAATTAAAAAATTAAAAGAGACTAAACCTGAGTATCATCAATGCAAAAGTATTGAAATCAACCCATGCCTCCATGTCAAGATTACATACTTTATTCACCAAACTTATATTAAACTCTTACTAGGTGCCAGGCCCTGTCCTGGTTTTTAGGTACGCAATGGTAAGAATGGAAGTTGCAGTGAAGAGAAGAGAGACTTCGATCAAAGTATACAGAATTAAATGTACTTAATTTACAATTTTATTACTAAGAAAGAAAAAGAAGGGAAAGGGAAGACAGAGAAAGAATTTTCTTCTTTATAGACTGACTAGCTAATAAATGTACAAAGAATGTTGGATTTAGAAAGTAACATTTTGTAATTACTTTAATAATAATTGTTTCAGGCAAGAATCATCAGTGAAGGTTAGACATTTCACCTACTAGAGTGAAATCCAGATTTTCACTAGAGTGAAATCCAAAATCTGATAGACTTTTTATAGCCTCAAGGTATCTTCTGACAAGATATTTACTGATTATAAACTAAAAAACTGTAACTTTACAAGAGTCACCTAGAAGACACCATCTTGGGGCACCTGGGTGACTTGGTCGGTTAAGCGTCTGCTTTCAGCTCACGTCATGATCCCAGTCCTGGGATCCAGCCCCACATCCGGCTCCCTGGGGGGTGGGAACCCTGCTTCTCCCTCTCCCTATGCCTGGCGCTCCCCCTCCTTGTGCTCTCATAATAAAATCTTAAAAAAAAATGTGTGTGTGTGTGTGTGTGTGTGTGTAGAAGAAGACACCACCTTGAGTGAAAAAAGTTAAGGTTAGCAGTAATGGGACAGATCTAGGAGATCAGGTGTCTCTTGATCTAAAGCACTAAGCACAAACGTAAGCTTCATTCTGCTGTATTCTTGCCCAAAATGCATAACCTGAATCTAAGTACAAGGAAACATTAAACAACCCAAACTGAAGGGCAATCTACAAAATAACTGACTTGTACTTTTTAAAATTTTTTTGTATTATATTTTAGAAATGCAAAATATTACTCCATGACATTTAAAAGTTACTGTCATGAAATAAAAAGACTGTAGAACTGATCCAAATCAAAGGAGACTAAAGAACTGAAATTAAATGTGATATATAATCCAGGATTTTCTTTGACTATAAAGGATATTATTGAGACAAAAAGTAAATTCTGACTAAGTTTATAGGTAATATTACTATAACACTGTTAATATCCTGACCTTAATGACTATACAAGGGGTATATAAGTAAATTCCTTATTTTTACAAAACACACTGTGGTATTTCAGAGTAAAAAGACCACATGTCTATAATACAGAGAGGAAATAAAAATGGTAAAGCAAATAAATGTGCCAACATGTTTGCAGTTGGGAAATCTGTGTGAAGGGTATATGGGACTTTCTTTTTCCCCCTTCTATTTTTCTTTAAGTCCAAAACAAGGTGAAAATAAAAGGTTAACAGAAAAAGAAATAATAACAGAAGGCAGGGGAAAAAAGGTGGGAGTTTGACATCTGGCTGTCCCACATATTAGCTGTATGATCTTGAGCAAATTACTTAACCTGTCAAAGCTTCACTTTTATCATCGATAACATGTGGGCAGTTTCCCTTCTAGGGTTTTTATGAGAATTAAGTATTACATGTAAAATGCTCAATCAATTTATTATTAGGGTTGAGGCAATGGAGAGAAAAGTGGACAGACTCAAAATTAATCAAGGTGAGAGGAAGAGAACGTGAGTACTGGATTGGGCTCTACTTTGTGTTACTACTGACCACCCACCACTGTCATTAGAGCTTAGAAAGGCAACAACCTGCTAGTGCTTGAAGACCCAAACTAACATGCACATCCTTGCAGTAATCCTTACGCCTCCCCCCAACACACAGAGCTTCTTCAAAAACTCCGTGGTCCTCACCTCTGACCTACTGAGGATTTGCTAGGTGATGAGAGAGAAGCATCCCAAGCAATAAAACTAAAAAAAAAAAACAAAAAACAGAAAACAAAAAAAAACAAACTAAAACATGAACACCGTCATAAAGAGATGACATTGGAAACAGTAACATGTTGGTGCTGGGCATTTTTAGTACTTAGGAGACACCTAGAATTGGCCACAATATTTCAGATGTGTCCCTCATCAGCTCAGAGCATAGAGAAACTGTTATCTTCCTAGACAGGGTCACTCTGTTACTCTGTTTGTGTTTATGGGACCCACATTTCTGTGGGCAATGGCTCAGTTTGGATGTCACTGAAATCCACCCCCTCCCTGGAACTGTGTCTAATTCAATCCATTCTCTTATTGTGAAAGTAACTGTTTTGTCTTTAGTTCAAAAGACGTTATTAAATCAGCTATCCGTCCATTAGACCTACAGAGAAGAAAATTTCCCTGAACTCCTGAAATCATACTATATGGAGGCCCCAACTTCTCCCCCATGCAAAAGGCCAAACCTGTTAAATAATGTCCCATGTACGGGACAGTCCTTTTTTTATCGTTCCCTCCCTTGGCCCCTGCAGTAAAGCATGCAGTCTTATTTATCATGTCACATTTCAAGGAAGAAATCAGAAATCTATCAGCTTTCAAGACCTGAGTGATGGGGACAGGAACAAAAAAACACCTCAAATTGGGGCTGGAAAGGAGAAAAGTTGACAACAGCTCCTGAGAGGCTATTTGTTTTATTTATTTATCACCTGTCAGGTCAGGAAAGAAAAGGGAACCAAATAACCTATAGGAGTCAGCAAAGCCTCCATAACAGGACCTTATTTAGAGAACATTCAGGAGGAATACAAACAGAATGTGTCTAGGAACAGTGTCTGCTTTCAGTAAGATGACCATGTATATTATCATTTAAATAGAGTAAAAGGAGCTCCGTTAGTAATTATCCTAGCACAGCAGACATCCATCAGGACTGCCCCAGGCGAATCAAGGTCTATAGCCACCACAGTGATGAAGAGGCTAGGTAGAACTTTAATTTTGCCAGAAGACTGACGGATTGGGTTCCAAGCTCTCTGTGTTAGAATATTACAGTAAGGGCGCCTGGGTGGCTCAGTTGGTTAAGCGACTGCCTTCGGCTCAGGTCATGATCCTGGAGCTCCGGGATCGAGCCCCACATCGGGCTTCCTGCTCTGCGGGAAGCCTGCTTCTCCCTCTCTCACTCCCCCTGCTTGTGTTCCCTCTCTGGCTGTGTTTCTCTCTGTCAAATAAATAAATAAAATATTAAAAAAAAAAGAATATTACAGTAAGCCAAACAGAGCCCTTTACCACTCAAATAGCTTAATCTTCCCATTTTTCAAATGAAGCTAAAAAGGGGAAAGAAATTTTATTAGCTGTAGAACTGCAAAATCACAACAATCAAAGTCTTTCTGGTATTGTTAATTCAGGTAAGAGCCTGAGATCCAAGTTTCTGGTTCCTGAATCTGATAAGGGAAGCCAGTCTCTACCTAGAAATTATGGTATTCTCTGCTTATTACATTTATCTGAAAAAAATACACTCAAATACCATATCCTGAGCTTACTACTCACCACCATTCTTCAGATCAAAATGCTGGAGTAGAAACTGAACTTATCAAAATGAAGATCCACACAGCCAGCCAACAGACCATCTCACCCATAGGTACTCATGAAATAACATGTTGACCCTATTTTCCCAAATTTATACAGGACAGACATAACTGGGCTCATAATTCAGATGCTTGCTTGTGCACGAAGCCAAGCATATAGATGAACCCCAACTCACAACCTTGAGGGAAGCAAGTATACCAGGACCTATATAGAAGATACAATATGCAGGTAAGTGAGAGGTTGTCTGGGGAGATGCATGTGTTGGGCATAAAGAAAAGCAGTGGAGAAGGGCTGAATACGCCCCTCAAGACCACCACTCTGAAGGATTCCAGAAAAACATGGTGTGCCATCTGCCTTCTGAACAGCCAGGATCTTTCTCTGTGGAAATTTGGACTTGTTTTCTCTATGATTTCCTGTTGCCAATTCTCTTGTGCTCCTACCCAATCTATAATAAAACTCTGCCTCTGCCATCTCCATATCTATGTTTCCATTCTGCTGGAAAGGAGTTAGGAAATTAACTTAAAAGGCAGGATGCTAAGAGGGAGTGTAGGCCAAGGTGATGCTCTCTGTCATTCTAGGTCTTAGATGCTACTTAACCTTTTATCTGCAACCCCTGGTCTGTCCTGGAATTAGTCTCTCTCTTACCTCTGGGTTCCAGGTTTTCTCTCCCCTCCCTCCCAGACTGTGGGAAAAGGGAAGGAATAGGTATAAGGGAGTATGAATCAATGAGGGAATAAGGACAGATGGAAGCAGGAAAAGAAATAACTGAGAAAAGTAGAGATAAATGTACCAATTTTTAAAAAGGAAAAGTCCAAATTACACATTCCCAAGTTGGACATCCACCCTTAGTAAATTTCTAGAACAATGATTTACAGATGGTTTTGTGACTAAAAAGAAAAAGAAACTCTCAGAAAATCTTCCCAGTTTTACTACGGATGCTACCAACATTTTCCACCTGCCATTTCAGCAGCTCCATAAAGGCTTTTGTCAACCGTCTTACGGTGGAGAGTGCCACTTTCTAATACAATCTTATCAGTGAATCCAAGCCAGGCCACTTTGTTGCAGGCAAGGACAAAATACACTATAATCTTCTCAGCATCACACAGCAAGCAATGCAGTCCTTTAGCCAGTATTATTTATGCTACTTTATACAAATCTACTGGTCCTTTTTTGAACTCCTTGGGCCACTTAGGTTTCAAATTCTGATGATTGTAGAAAGACAATACTGTGCAAACATAATATATTGTTTGATTTAGGGAGTAACTCAGTCAAGATGTTAATTTTTCATCAACAAAATATACACATGTTCACACTGAACACTATAAAACTATTATTTCATTCAAGTTCAGATCAGGTTTGGCTATCAAATGAGGCTCATCAAATCCAAACCTTACAAAAACTTTTGGCTTTGGGGATTTTTTAGAGTTTGGCATCACAGACAGGAGATTGTGAAGCTATATTTATTCTTAATACCCTGAAATAGATAATGAACAAAGGGAGAACATTGTATTACAATTTTTAAGGGAAATTGCCCACTTTTAGGTATCCCTTCTTTGATGTCTCTACCACTATTCTTGGTTGATGACAAAAACACATTTAAAATGTCAGTACAATGGTTTACTAAGCCCGGTTTATCCTGAGATGGAAGGGCTGAGTGTAAACAGCATACACCTGGGCAAAGCCCTTGTTTAGCACACAGCAGACGCCATAGAAGGGCATTGTCATTATTCAGCTCAGAGTGGTCCTCAGCCTGACATTAAAACAGTGACCATTGTGATTAGTCTTACAAATGATAAGGAATCCCCTGGAATTTTTTGGAGAAACGAAGAAGAGTCTGCTACTCCCAAGAGCATTTTTCCACTAGCTGTTAGAGACTAACATACTTCACAATAACCTTTGCTCAAATACATAATCCTTGGAAGAAGTCAAGCTTCCATGGGACTTAAGTACTAAAGGTAAATTTTTCTAAGAGATAAGAAAGAAGGTATGGGTCTTTGCGTCCTTAGGATGTCAAAATCAAAAAGGGAGAGTGGGAAGTTCACCTTCAATTTTTCCCCCTATGCAGTCCTGCTGAAGGCCAAAGGCTAAGCATCCCAAGCACCTGTGAGCCTCAGTTTGTTCAGGAATAAAACTAGATTCACCATCCTCCTGATGGCACTGAAACTAAAGGACTTACCCAACACAACACAACAGATTATTTTAATTTTTCTTATACATGCTCATTGCTTTTAGATTTAACTTATCTATCCAGTGTCACAAAACTAATAAATGCTAGAGCTGGAATTCCAACCCACATTGTCTAATTTTAGGTCCTTTCTGCTGCTATGACAGAAAGCATTCCTCTACAAAGCTGCCTGAGCATCAGACAGGAAATCTCTAATCAAAACTGGTCAAAAGAGGAACACAGGAGAAGCCAAGAAAGAGTAGGTCAGTAGGTCTTTGCAATCAAAAAGATGTGGGGTTGTATGGCCACGGACAGAATACTTATCATGGTTTATTTGCCAATAATATTGGGGTAAATAATAATTACCTGTCATGAAGACTAGATGAGTTGACCTACATAAAATTTTAGCAGAGTTTGCAACACGTAGGTGTACTTCAAATATAGACTCCCCTCCTCCACTTTTCCCTGATTGTCAAAAACACAGAGTCCTATTTCTGCTCTAGCTCACCTATGTTCCTTCCCTAACCAGGATTGAGAAAACATGGGGGATGACTTTCAAGAAAAAAGGACAAACAACATAAAAAAGAGAGAGTGGATATGATGGGGTGGACAGAAGCAGAGCTTTTTGCATACAACCAACAACTGGTGCAATAAAACAAATATGGCAGTTCCTCCTTATTCATGAGGGTGCATTCTGAGACCCCCAATGCAAACAGTAGGGTTTACACCCTATATATGCTACATTTTTTTCTTGTGCATACATACCTACATTGAAGTTTATAAATTAGACACAGCAAGGAATAACAATAATTGATAAAAGAATAATTACAACAAGGTACTGTAATAAAAGTTATGTGAATGTGGTCTAAGTATCTTATGGTACTACTTTTACCCTTCTTGTGATGATTTGAGATGATAAAAAGCTCACATGAGGAGAGGAAGTGAGGTGAACGATGTAGGCACTGTGACCTACTGTTAGGCTACTAATGACATTCTGACATTAAGTCAGAAAGAAGATCATCTGCTTCTGGACCATAGCTGATCATAACTGAACCATGGAAAAGGAAACACCAGACAAGTGGGAATCACTATAACCCTTGCCATTTGAAGAGGGTACTACTGAGGCTCAAGAGGAAGCAGCCAAGATTTTTCTGACACCTTGTACCACTAACAAGGTCACTGGCCTTTCAGGGCTCCTTACTTATACAACAGCAACACCAAGATGCACTCCTTTTCTCTCCTTGGCCCTGACTTTGTCAGAAATGTCTTCCCCATTCACAACACCTTCTATAGGATCCAGAAGGTTGCTGTGACACAGAAAGGGGGTTTGGAGCTCAGAGAACCCTCCACTCACAATTGATAAGCTCTAGTCTGTCAAGGAGACATCTCAGGCCCTGAACCCACAATAAGGAGGACAGACAGTCTCCTGGTGACCACCATTGCTGCAGGGGCTACTGCCACTAATCCAAAGGTACAGCAGGGAAAATATCAGGGAGGACAATACTTGGTGGTTGCCAGGTTGTACTCTTGATTAAAACCAGTGGCTCAGATTCAATCTAGCACAGTGTCATGTCCCAGCCTGCTCACATTCCCCTGGGACACCACCACCAACATATCCTTACTCACACAGCCACGTGGCCACCTTATGAACGGTAAACAGAATGTCCTGAACAGAAGGACGATATCGCAGAACTGTATCTGATGCACCCTTCCACATTAAATATCCAAATAATTCAGGGGTTTTATCCAAAAAGGGACAGAGGAAGTATCAAAGTAAGATAATAAGGAATGGTCATTAATTTGAAAATAGTGCTGATAAATCTTTACCAATAATTATTAACTGGCCAGGCAGAGATTCCACAGATAGGGCTCTGCCTCTAAAGATCAACAATTTCTGAACAAGAGATGCTACTTTTAGACAGGTAGGATAATAAGGATATAATGAGTAACTACGAAATGCAAACAGAATAGTACAGGATATCAAAAATATAAGGGCAGAGCTCAATGGATAGAAAATGGCAAAAATAGTAACAGAATTCATTCTGTCCCATGAATAAGTATTATATAAAACTGAATTTTAACATTTTAAACACATCCCCATCCAATTTCATTGGCAATGTTTCAAATGTATGTGCTTTCCTACCATGTTTAATGGAACCTACTACACCGATCTTAGCCCCACCTGACCTCTATGCAGTTATGGTCAGGACCACCCTTATGAGTTATGGGGATGGGCATGGCCCAGGCTCCTCTATGGGCACATATTCTTTCCCTGATCCCCTCTCCTGGCTGTGCTTCTCCCAGAAGTGTTCTTCCTCTTCCATTCTGTGTATGGCCTCATGAAATACAAGGTTGAATTACAGATCTCACAAATAACTTTTAAGTTACCTGAAACCAGGTAACTCACAAGGCCAAAGTCAGGGGGTACAGGCCTTTGGGGAGGGATAAAGTCTTTAATAAAGAATATCTAAGAACTTGGAGCACCTGGGTGGCTCAGTCATTAAGCATCTGCCTTCAGCTCAGGTCCTGTGATGGAGTCCCATGCAGGCTTCCTGCTCAGCAGGAAGCCTGCTTCTCTCTCCTCTCCTCCCCCTACTCATGTTCACTCTCTAGTTGTATTTCTGTCAAGTAAATAAATAAAATCTTTAAAGAAAAAGAATATCTAAAATCTCAAAGGTCTCCCCTCCATATTGACAAAACATGGTTCTGGGAGAGACTCAAACACAAATTCAAGTTGTATCTGGACATGTCAGAGCAGCATACCTAACATCAATGACCTAGACATGCACTAATAGAGGTTGGCCCTGGAGACAAAAAATGATGGGTCTAGGGAAAGGAGGTAGACCCGGATGATATGCAGGGCCAGAGGTCATCTATTTCAATGACTGTTCAGAGGAACTGTCCACACAACCCCTTGCAGACCCTGGTCTTCCCATGTCTCCCTGCATTTCCCTAACTTCAGAATGTCATCCTGATTAAGAGACTAACTTGGCTTCCAGGCCTGCTGTGGTGCAAGCCTGCTCCTTTCATGCCTGTAACATAAATCTTGCCTGTGGCTGTGACAAGTTCTGACATTTGGCCACCTGTCGAGGTCAGGTTCTCCCAGAAGCTGACCCATAGCCAAGGGTTTAAATGGAAGTGATTTATTAAGCAATATCCTCAGGAGACAGCAATAAAGGAGTGGAAGGATCAGGATAAGGAAGAGGAAAAAGTCAAGTACATCTCAGCCTTAGCCTAATCCTATGGGTAACTCTGGAGTATAAATCACATGTCAGAGTTTGTCCCACTGTGAGATCAAGGAACTAGGTGTTAGTACTCCCACAGCAGCCAGCCATTGGCTATCATTGCCCAGACACTTCCTGTTCTTCATAGAAACAAGGTGTTTCCAATACACAAGGGCAACTCTTTCAAGGTCATAGGTACTAGCTGCTAGCAGCAACATGGGAGGTGAAACTGGAAGGTGGACTCACAGATATGCTAAGAGGGAAAAGACATGATCTAAGCAGACAATAAGAATCCCCTACAACAATTAAAAGCATCATTTCATGAGCAGTAAATTCATAGAGTTGTATATATAAAATGATCCAATTATTGATATATGAATTGTACCTCAATAAGGGAGAAACCAAGACTGAGGAGAGAAACTGGAGACTGTGTATGGGTTAGTCTTTGGAGAATGTCACCACAAATGGGAAAAGAAGAAATCGATGGTACATAAGGGGAAGATGGGGCTCAGTGAGACCATTTTTTAGATGGAAGAAATGATGTTATTTTTGCATGTTATTTTAAATGACACAGTGGAGGGGCACCTGGATGGCTCACTCAGTTAAGAATCTGCCCTTGGCTCAAGTCATGATCCCAGGGTCCTGGGATTTAGCCCCGAATCAGGCTCCCTGCTCAGCAGAGAGTCTCTGCTTCTCGCCCCCTCCCCCTACTCATGCTTGCACACACAAATTCTGTCTGAAATAAAATTTTTTTAAAGGACTTTATTTATTTGAGAGAGAGAGAATAAGAAAGAGAGAGCATGAGAAGGGAGAGGGTCAGAGAGAGAAACAGACTCCCCGCTGAGCAGGGAACCCTATATAGGACTCAATCCAGGGACTTCAGGATCATAACCTGAGCTGAAGGCAGTTGCTTAAACAACTGAGCCACCCATGTGCCCTAAATAAAATCTTTAAAAAAAAATAAGTGACACAGTGGAGAATAAAAAATTATGATGCAAGAAGGAAAGGAAGAATTGCTGAGTAATTATTTTAAAATGGCAAGTATTTGCTGAGCCCATACGATATATCAGATGCTAGACTCTATATTGCATATCCTATTTTATGCATTCCTTAATTGCTTGTTCCCCAGGAAATAGTGTATTGTGCATATCCAACTACTAGACAAAAGCAGGATTCCAAGAGGTTAAATACATTGCCCAAGGACACATAGACAGTAGATACAAGAGCTAGACTTCAGTCTCATCTTTCATTCTGAAGATGTTCTTTTCCTAAGACTCCAGCCCATCTAAATTTGGTACTGACTTGAATCTTCCATACACTAAGCATATTGTACCATCTAAGGTAGAAGAGGACTTAACCGTATAAAATTCGTAATTCTTCAGGAAACTGAGTCAGCAAGTGATATCCACACTAGTCTATCACTAAAGTGCACTAGATGTGGATATGAAACATTTAGGCTGAAAAACCCTTAAATAAAGCATCCAAAAGGATGTTGGAGTTTTTAAAAAAATTTCATGGCATCCACTATTTTACCAATGAGTTTTTTTTTCTCCAAAGGGGCTGAATTTTAAAAGCTACCACAGAATATAAAAGACAACTAAACGATGCAGCCCAGAACAGAACTGGGAGGTATCATGGAGTCCCACATATAGAGAACACCGTCTCCACAACCAGTGATAGGCACTTTGATGAGCATGTTGAAATAATAAAGGGATCTCTAAAAATATCATCTGAAAGAACACCATTAATAAATTTTGGCAACTGCAGATTCACAAGTTAGAAATTTCTAGTTGTGATCTAGAATTCAATACCCAAAAGTAAAATTTCAGCGTATCTTGATAAGATATCTACATCCTGATCCCCAGGACCTCTGAATATGTCACCTTAGATGACAAAACAGTTTTTGCAGGTTGAATCAATTAAAGGTCTTGCAATAGGAAGTTATTCTGGGTTCTGTGGGTGTGGTTGATGTAATCACAAGGGTCCTTATGAGAAGGAGACACAGGGTCAGAGTTCAAGATCAGGAAATGCTATGCTATTAGCTTTGAATGTGTTGTCAAGGACCATCATTCAAGGAATGTCTGTGGCTTGTCTACAATGAAAAAGGCAGGAAATGGATTTTCCCCTAGAGCCTCCAGGAAGTAACACAGCTCTGCCAACATTTGTATTTTAAACCCAAGAAGACCCATTGAAGATTTCTGACTCCCAGAATAATAAGAAAGTAAATCTGTATTGTTTTAAACCACCAAACATCTGGCAATTTGTTACAGTACCAATATGCTTGGCACAGAACAAAACCAGCTGGAGACCTAGAGAAAAATATTAACAGATGTGAAAGGTCACTTAGATAAAAGACAATTCTGTTGGCCCAAGCTGGAGAGAAATTTAAAATACCAGTGTCTAAATGAAGAGAGTTAATGTCTTCACTTGAAGTCCCTTAAACACAGAGCCTGAGACAAGGACTTGAGTTCTTATATATGAAGTGATATCAGGGAATAAAAGTAAGAGAGCCCAGAAAAGTAAAAGTGGATAGGAAAAGGAAACAAAAATCAAGGTTATTACTGAAGGCCAGGGTAGCCACTGGGACCTCTGAAAACCACACAACATGCTGTCTAGAATTAACCATCCAGAGTAAGGAGGCTGGAGCATTGTCCCACTGCTTCCGGTCCCTGACTGGGAGAGGATTAACCCCTCCCATCTAAAAGGCTGTGAGGCTTTGGGGAATTCCATACAAGAGAAGGTAAAAAGATACAAAGTGCATGTCAGAGCATCTGACCTTGTGGAGACCTACGGTCCACAGCTGTGGCTGAAATTGGAGGTAAGTCAAGGGTGCATGATGCAGGGCATCAGATGAATTTGCTACAGCCAGTGTGCTGTCAACACAGTGAGTTCTAAGAAGTAAGTTAAAAAAATTATAGATCCACCAAAGGACAGAAGGTCAAAAAAATAAAAAGACATAATTTCAAAGAATTAATATAAACTAACAGTAGGCACATGAAGATAAAGTGGTAGAGCATGTAATAATGGAAGAAATGTAAATGAAACAATGAATAATCTCTTGGCTATCAAATTGACACTTTTATATTTGTGAAGAGTATAAATTTTATCAACTTCTTTGGGAGTTATTTTTGTCTTATGTATTAAAAGAACCAAAAACATGAATTCTCTTTAAATCATCATTACTGGTTCTAATAACTTAACCTAAGGAAATTAACAACATATTTAATAATTGAAGCACCCTAAAATAGGGGATTGCTTAAATAAATCTTAGTATAAAAATATACCGGAGGTACTAGCCATTATCATGTAGTAACTACCTTCAAAAGTGGAAATATATTCACAACTTTCTAAATGAAATATCTAAATTACAAATTGAAGGCAACCATGGAGTGATTCAGTTTTCTTTAAAAATATTTTATATCTAAAACTACACATTTCATATTTTTCAGAAGTAACTATCTTTGGGGTTTGTTTTATTTGTCAATATTTTCTACACATAGTAGTTCTTTTGTAATACAATTCAAATTAGGATTTCTAAAGGGGAGTCCCACATTACAGTATTTGTAGTCTGTTTTATAAAATGATTCTTAAGATTACTGGGTAGTAAAACCTATAGATAGTACACACTTGATACTGTCAGAGGATATGCCCTGGGACAAGAGAAGACTTGGAAATTTAAAAGGAGCCTAGGCATTTAATTTTCCTCTTAGAATATTATTAATTATCACACAAAAAAATCAAGTGGCTCCCTTAGGTCCTTGATAACTAAAGGGCTTTAAAATTAGTAAAGTGGGCTCTAAAATTAGTAAAATGCATTTTTAGCAAAAAAACCCATAATGCATTAAGGCTCTAGGACTCAAAATAAATGTTTATGATGAAGAAACTCAAGCAGTGACACCCTGGAGCACAGAGTTGGATAAAGTTAGACATTCTGGAATTTATCCAAGCTCTTCCAATTCTACTGCATGGGAAGAAACAGAAAGAAATGTGGATGGGGGATGGTCAGCTATGCTTTGTCACTCAACTCAGCACATGGGACAAAATGGTCCTTTCTCTAACTTTATTCAAATCCATGCAGAAAGCCAAGCTCTATTGTGACGTTCATTACGTTCAGTCATTCTCAACAAATATTTGTACTTTTGGTATTGGGTCCTGAAATAAAGCATCCAAGATGTGTATTAATCTTCTTTTCCCCTTCTGATGTTATATCTGGAACCCTGATTAGGGAGAGACTGCTTCCACCAGGCCTAACTAATTCCTACTGTAAACGCTTGCTCTAGGAACATACTTTTCATATGCAAATTAAGCAACCAGAAGCCCACCCTACACCCTCCTCTACAGAGCTCACACAATGCAGAACCAATATTCCCCTGCCCTAAACACTCCAGGACCAGGTATCAGGCAATTAGGAACATGCTCTAGGCTCTATGACCTGCTGAAACTATTTCCCCAATCCTAAACCAGTTTCCCTTGTGTTGCCCATTTCTTCCCTGTAGGACCAGAATGAAGGTTCTTGCCCATTCCCCTCCAGCTCACTCTCCCTACTGACCCACCCTTGTACCTCCTCTTATGGATGGGTTCTGTGCAGTGTGGTGTACTCTCCCAAACTGGTAGTCATCGATCATCTTCTCAATGGCAACCCTCTCGTCATCTGTGGCCTTACATTTTAAAACAATATATGGCTGTAGAGAGCACCTGTTGATGAGTCTGGAGCAGACAAGTTCAAGCAAGCAGCAATGCCACCTATCATGTTAACTATCGAATCCCGGTTTCATGTGCTATGTATTTCATAGGGACTTTCTAGCAGCTTTTTTCTTCAATGTTGAGATAGGTTTATTTGAGAGGTCAATGGTAATATTTAAGAAGAAAGAAGGTCCCTGAAAACCAATGAGTTAAAGGTTTTAATGTATCTGCTACACTGTCAAGGCTAATTGGTTCTGTCTCACCTTTGGTGCATTTGCCTGTTCAGATATTACTTTTCTGGCCTGTGCTACAGGCTGAGACACGGCACAGGAAGGAAGCAAGGCTCTGCCAGCTGTCAGAGCCCTAGTCCTGTTTCTGCCCCCAGCTGAAGCTGGGCCCCACACTGCCTCTCACTGTGTCCCACAATGATGCCCAGAATGCACACAAGAATATTTGGTCAAGGGAAAGGTACCTCCAAAGTGCTGATTTTTTTACTCTCTGACGAAAACTTCACTTTATTTACCATAAATTCACCTGATTTCAGCCTCAAACAAAAGAAGAGTAGCTAATTAAATTGTTCTGGTTTTGGGCAGAAGTCTCAGTTTGCCCACTTGATTCCACTGTACATGTATCAAAACTCGTCATACAAGGAGCAGAGGTCTCCTGATAATTGATTGTCTTATTAAGTATTTCTGGGACTCAGAATCCTTTGCAGCAATCCTGCCAATATCTCTGTATTCCCGGGAAGCTTTTACATGGGATCAGGGCCTTGCACTACAACTCTTCAAAATGTTTCCTTCATTTCTCAGTGGCAGCCAAGGGTCAGTTGAACTGTTTTTTTTGTTTTGTTTTGTTTTGTTTTGTGCTTGGGACTGTACTGTAAAGATGCTCAGTTCTGGGACATCTGCATGGCTCAGTCGTTAAACATCTGCCTTCGGCTCAGATCACAATCCTGGGACCCAGCCTCATATCAGTCTCCCTGAACGGTGGGAAGCCTGCTTCTCCCTCTCTCACCCCCTCTGCTTATATTCCTTCTCCAGATGTGTTTCCCTCTGTCAAATAAATAAATAAAATCTTTAAAAATAAAATAAAAGATGCTCAAGTTCCCTGTGCCTCAGTTTCCTCATATGTCAAGTGGGGATAATAGCAAAACTTGACTCATGGTCTTTTTTTGTTCAGGGGGAGTTTAAAGGAGGTAATACACTTAAACCATCTGAAACAATGTCTAGGAGTGCCTGGGTGGTGCAGTCAGTTAAGCATGTGACACAGTTTCAGCTCAGGTTGTGATCTCAGGGTTGTGAGATCAAGCCCCTCCTTCATCAGGCTTCGCGTTCAGCCCAGGATCTGCTTAAGATTCTCTCTCTGCGCCTCCCACTCATGTTTTCTCTCTCTCAAATAAAATCTTCCAAAAAAATAAATAAATTTTAAAAAATGTCTAGCTTTCAATACATGTGAACTACTCATTACTCTTTGCTCACCCCAAGCCATTTTATAAGGCCTAGCTTACTTTGCCTGTACTGACTTGTGTACATAGTACAGGTTTGAAAACTCTATTTAAAGGGCAGATTCTCAGGCTCTTGCCCAGACAACCTGTGAGTAGACCTAGGAATCTGCATTCTCAACACACACTCTAGATGTTCTTATAAAGGTGGCCCGTGCTGCACACGACAGCTCTGTTCTGTTTTTTTCCATCTCTAATTACCACCTGCACACATATCAGCCTTGCTATTCTGAATTCACAGCTGGCACTTTGTGTTGACTGCCTTATGTTTCATATTTAAGTTTTATCATCAAGGAAGATTATAAATTACTGAAAGAGAGGGATTTTATTTTCTACAGTTTACTATCCCCCATAGCAGAGAAGAGTACCTTTCTTAGACCAATGTAGGATATAAATTAGTTTTGTGATAGACTGATCATTGAATCTTAAAGCCTCTAGTGCACAAACCCAAATCTTCTAACTGAATTCTATCCAAACAAGCAGCAGCAGACTCGACTCTTCAATATGGTCTTAGGACATCACTTCAGTTGCTCTAAAAATAGTTATTTAATATGCTCCAATCACATTCTGATTTTTAATGAGAAGATTATGAGTTAAATCATGATTTCTAATAGGCTACAAATGTTTTTCAGAATAGTTTAAGGTCCCCATGTAGGAGTCTCAAAATAATTTAGTAAGTTTGAATACTGTGACCCAGAAGTAACAACTTGAACAGGACCTAAGATAACCAGCGTTTCCCATGACCTAAATGCAATAGTCCACGGTAGAGCATCTAAAAAACGTGAAATCATGGATTCTTAGCAAAGTTAAAAAAAAAAAAAAGATCTTCACATCCATCCAAACCCATTTTCCAAGAAGAGTCAGAGCTCTACCTTGAGTGAGTGGTGCTCGCTTCGGCAGCACATATACTAAAATTATAACGATACAGAGGATTAGCAGGGACACTGCACAAGGATGACCACACAGAGGTCCATGGCTGTATGGTGGAATCACCTGAGAAGCTCTAAATAATACTGTTGTCCAGATCATATTCCAGACCAGTGAAATAAAAATCTCTACAGGTGTGGCTGGAAATATCAGTAGCTATGAAAGGTTCTGGGGTGATTGCAGTGTGCCACAAGGTGGAGAACCACTAGGCCCGCCCACTTTATGACAATCTATCGAGCTTGGTAAGCGTACACATTCAAAGCCTAGCCCTAAAGACACACAGAAAGTAGAGATATTTTAAAAGCCCCCATGGTGATTAGGATTTACAATGAGCAGCAAAAACCACCAAAGTCCCCCACTTTAGATATGAGAATTAGGGACAAAGAGATGGTTTTCAATCTCTCCTGAGTGGCAAAGTATGCTTTGGGATACATTGTCTGATGATTAACAACACTAAATTTTATATAAATGACCTGTGTTATCCTCTCTTAACAGCAGCCTAGTTTTGGAAAACCAGGGGGAAATTAGTACACTGGAGTATTCCAAGAGGGGAGGAAGAATTTCCAAGGAATGTAATAGATGGGTAAACCTGACAACATTAGAAAAACTTCACAGTTTTATTAAAGTTTCACTGAATAAATATATTTAAAGAAATGAGAACTATACCTGGCATACAAAAAGGATTATTTAAGTATTTATTTTATGGGATAATATGGGAGGATGCCTCCCCCACACCGGTAATATGCTCTCCACTAAGGGGAGTGCAAACAAGGAGTCATGCTACATACAGGTAACTGGAACAGTAATCAGAAGCATGAGTCCATCAGACTACTTCACAGGGACCAAATTCAGCACACTGATTCTTTCTACAAATAAAGTTTTATTGGAACACAGTCACACCTATTTATTTATATATTGTTATGGCTGCATTAAAATTTTTCTTTTAATTCCAGTGTAGTTAACATAAAGTTCAAGGTGTACAATACAGTGATTTGTCAATTCTATCTATTACTTACGGTTCACAATGGTAAGTGTGCTCCTTCCCCTTCATTTATCTCACACATCCTTCCACCCACCTCCCCAATGGTAACCATCAGTTTGTTCTCCATAGTTCAAAGTCTATTTTTTGTCTTTTTCCTTGTTCATTTGTTTCTTAAATTCCACACAGGGGTGACATTGTATATTTACCTTTCTCTGACCTATTTCACTTGACATTGTACCCTCTAGAGCCATCCATGTTGTCGCAAATGGCAAAATGCCATTCCTTTTTGTGGTTGAGTAATATTCCATTGTATGCATATGTCAAACCTGTTTATCATTCACTACTTAATGGACACTTGGATTGCTTCCATATTTTAGCTATTGTAAATAATGCTGCTATAAACACAGGGGTTCGTATACACTTCTGAATTGTGTTTTTATATCCTCTGGGTAAACACCCAGTAGTAGAATTACTGGATAATATGGCAATTCTATTTTTAGTTGTTTGTTTTTTTAAAACTTTATTTGTCTGACAGAGAGAAACACAACTAGAGAGAGAAAACAAGCAAGGGGAGTGAGAGAGGGAGAATCAGGCTTTCCACCTACCAGGGAGCCCGATGCGGGACTCGATCCCGGGACTCCAGGATCATGACCTGAGCTGAAAGCAGATGCTTAACGACAGAGCCACCCTGGCACCCCTCTATTTTTAGTTTTTGAGGAAATACCATACTGTCTTCTATAGTGACTTCACCAGTTGGTATTCCCAACAACAGTGCATGAGGGTTCCATTTTCTCCACATTCTTGTCAATTCTTGTTGTTTCTTGTGTTTTAGATTTTAAGCCATTCTGAAAGGTGAGAGATGATATCTCATTGTGGTTTTGATTTGAATTTCCCTAAGTGATGTCGAGCATCTTTTTATAAGCAGTCTGTTGGCTTTCTGGATGTCTTCTTTGGAGAAATGGCTGTTCATGTATTTGCCCCATTTTTAAATTGGACTATTTGTTTTTTTGGATGCTAAGTTCTTCATATATATCAGATACTAACCCTTTATCAGACATGTCATTTGCAAATATTTTCTCCCATTCTGTAGATTGCCTTTTAGTTTTTCTGATTCCTTTACAGTGCAGAAGCTTTTCACTTTGATGTAGTCCCAAACGTTTATTTTTACTTTCATTTCCCTTGCCTCAGGAGACCTATCTAGAAAGATATTTTTATGGCCAGTGTCAGAGAAATTACTGCCTGTACACTATTCTAGGATTTTCATGGTTTCAGGTCTCACATTCAGGTTCTTAATCTATTTTCAATTTTTGCATTTAAGGAAGTGGTCCAGTTTCATTCTTTTGCTGTCCAGTTTTCCCAACACCATTTGAAAAGATTTTTTCCCACTGGATATTTTTGCCTCCTTTGTTGAAGATTAACTGACTATATATTCATGGATTTATTTAGGGGCTATCTTGTTCCACTGATCTATGTGTCTATTTTTGTGCCAGTACCATACTGTTTTGATTATTATAGTCTTGAAGTGTATCTTAAGATCTGGAATTGTGATACCTCTAATTTTGTTTCTCTTTTTCAAGACTGCTTTGGCTATATGAGGTCTTTCATGGTTCCATACAAATTTTAGAAATGTTTTATCTAGTTCTGTAAAAATGCTATTACTATTTTGACAGGGATTGCATTAAATTTTTAGATGACTTTCGATAGTATGGATATTTTACCCAGATTTCTTCTTCCATCCCATGAGAATGGAATAACTTTCCATTTGTTTGTGTCATCTTCAATTTCTGCCATCTGTGTTTTATAGTTTTTAAACTATGAGTCTTCCACCTTTTTGGTTAAGTTCATCCCTAGGTATTTTAGCATTTTGACTCAATTGTAAATGGGACTGTGTTCTTAATTTTTCTTTCTTCTGCTTCATTAGTGTACAGAAATGCAACATACTTCTGTGTGTTGATTTTTTAAAAATATTTTATTGATTTGAAAGAGAAAAGAACATGGAGGAGGATAGAAGAAGAGGGAGAAGCAGACTCCAAGCTGAGCAGGGAGCCCAACACAGGGCTCAATCCCAATATCCTGAGATCAAGACCTAGGCCAAAGTCAGATGCTTAATCAACTGAGCCACCCAGTTGCCCCTCTGTATATTGATTTTGTATTCTGTGACCTTACTAAATTCATGTCAGTTCTAGTATTTTTGATGGAGTCCTCAAAGTTTTCTATATGGTATTATGAGGGAAAATTTTACTTCTTTATTAATTTGGGTGATTTTTATTTCTTTTTCTTGTCTGATTGCTATGTCTAGGAATTCTAGTATTACATTGAATAAAAGTGGTAAGAGTGGACATCATCATCCCTACCTTAGGAGAAAAGCTCTCAGTTTTTCCTATTGATTATAATGTCAGCTGGGGATTTTCATATATGGCCTTTATGATATCGAGACATGTTACCTCTAACTATACTTTGTTAAGCATTTTTATGAGGAACAGATGTTAGACTTTGCCAAATTCTTTTTCTGCATCTATAGAAATGCTCATATGGGATTTATGTTTTCTTTTTTTTGATATGAGGTGCTTATAGCTGCTTTTTTTTACAGAGGTTTTATGACCTGTAAAGCCTAAAATGTTTACTCATTGGCCTTTTACAAAATCTGTGTGCCCCAATCTAGATAATTCTTCTACACTACTGAGAGCAAAAGTATTTGTAACTGAGCCTTGTTTTTCATGCCGCTCCCATAATAACTACCTCATTCTGAGTTTTGTGCTTTTAAATCAGATATACTCTAACATAAGAACAGATTAAAATATGCTAACATTAAAGTAAGTTATCCTGGCAGAAACCACAAAGTCTGACATTTCTTGTAAGACTCAAGCAGACATATTCAATGGTTAGGATTCTATGAAGTTGCTAAAAATGATCTCTCTTTAAGGTTAAAATAACATTAGAATACCCTTATGTTTCAGTGTTAAATGAAAAAGTCCAATTCAACATTTTATCAAGTATGATCACAACTATGTGAAACAAACAAATTACACATTTTCACAGGAAATCACTAAGAAAAACATCAGAATGTGTTGGCTTTGAGTGACAGAAACATGACTTTTTTGGTCTTTTTTTTATGTAGTAAACTCTATAATAAGCAGGCATTATTTTTATAATAAAAATAAACTTGATTTTTAAAATATGGAATATGAATTCTGTTTGTTTTTAAGTCTGAGATCAACAATTTCTAGCACTTATGTGTTAGATGTGGCACGTGATATTTAAGTGTCTCACAAACAAAAATGGTGCTACTACTAATGTGTCATATATGTACAACTCTGATGTTTGCAAAGCTTTTTTTCCCCAGATACATTATCTTACTTGGTTCTAACTACTCCAATAATAATAATAATAATAATAATAATAATAATAATAATAATAAAGGACTGCAACTGAAAAGAGTAGGATACCAATTCAGACCTTGTGGTTAATGTAGCGTACTCTCAAAAATTTACCACCTTTATCTTATTCATGCTAACTTGTTTCTCTCTCTTGATATTATGTGAGAATTTTTCTTCTTTACTTGAAATCCTGAGAATTCACATTAAAATATAGAGGGCCCTGGGAATCTCTTCCATCCTGTTTGTTCACATTTCTGTAACAATACAAGTTGCCTCAAATCCCCAAAAATATTTTGTAGTGGCTGTCCAACCAGAGTGCAGTCTTCTAAAGGCCCCGTATCAATAAAAATCACATTTGAGGCAAGGTGGCCATATAGAACTCTCTCAGGGTCTGACTACCTTGAAGGACTTCCTACCATCCAGTGGGGCTTAATGGGCCAACCACACTTCAGAGAAGCTGACAATGATGAGTATGCATGTACACAGATTTCCTGTGCAGTTGGTAGGCAATCTTGTATCTTATAAACTAGAACCAGATCTTTAAAAAAGAAGTTTTTAAGACATAAATTTTATTGTTCAAGTCCTCCAAGTTTTCCTTCCAGGTTCCTCTCTCATCTGCCTGCATTATCCCACCTTCGGTTCCCTGTCACCCTTCTAGCCACACTTAATTGTCCCATCTACCTACCATTCTCAAGGGCCTTGCTTTCAGCTATTGCTAACTGGATCTCTTCTAAAACATTGGTTGAAAAGAACTTCCTGTTTTATCCAAAGAAGATTTGCCTTTTGCTAGAGTGTTACTGAAGAACATAAAAACAAAAATAATCATCTCTTCCTATTATAACCCCAAATTCATCCTTCTCTTTATATTCAATTTTACCTCTTCTCTTTCCTTGCTGTCTCCCCTATTCCATTTTCATAACCAAAACTAGATTATACCTCTTCAGGCATTTTGTTCCTCAAATAAATCCACTCTTGTGATTCTTCCCTTTCTTTCTAGAGCCATATTTCTCCTCCTTTAGCTAAAAATCAAATTCATTGAGGCATGATATTCAAGGCTTCCACAAGCTGAGCTCAAATCTGTTTAGTAAAACTCCCCTGCTCTCCACACCCCAACCCCCACTTGATTGCCATTTGCCATTTGCCATTCATTGAATATACCCAATTCTGCCATTTGATGCGGTCAGACAAGGGAATTTTCTTCTCTCAAACTTCATCTGCCTTCTCTAAGAAGTCTATTAATTTCCCCCAGGCAATGTGAGCTGATTCTTCCCTTATACTGCAACTTAACTCTTCAGGGAAGTCTATTATGCAACTCACTGTATTCTACTGTAACTGGAAATTTACATTTATATGGGTCACTTTTTTTTTTTTTTAAGATTTTATTTAATTTGACAGCGAGAAACACAGCTACAGAGGGAACACAAGTAGGGGGAGTGAAAGAGGGAGAAGCAGGCTTCCTGAGGAGCAGGAAGCCCGATATGGGGCTCAATCCCAGGACTCCCGGATCATGACCTGAGCCCAAGGCAGCTGCTTAATAACTGAGCCACCCAGGCGTCCCTCTATGGGTCACATTTAATATGAGCTACTCAATGTGAAGATCTCCATCTTATCTATATTGTGTTCCATTTCCACCCTCATACCTCGAAGCTCGCTCTTAGTAACGAGTTGAGCACATACAATGGCCAAAATAATTATTGAATTGCTATGAAAAGAGCAAAAATTCATGAATGAT
This sequence comes from Spilogale gracilis, assembly GCA_004023965.1. Lineage (NCBI taxonomy): Eukaryota > Metazoa > Chordata > Mammalia > Carnivora > Mephitidae > Spilogale > Spilogale gracilis. The sequence continues at coordinate 42,984 of PITA01014272.1, forward strand.
TAATGACAGCAATTCAGTTATCATAAGAGGCAATGTAGTAGGGAAGTTCTGTTTAGGCCACTGGACCTTCTGGGAAATTGCATCAACCGGTTGCCTTTGTATGTAATCATAATGGCGATAAGAGAAGTCAACTGAATAATATTCTCTCACCTTTTCAAATTAAAATCAAACAAGCTTGCACTCTGAATAACCAACTATAAAATTTAGTTAAGTGCTGTAATTAAACAAACATTACAACCAAGTTAATTCAGACTATGCAGAATACTTATTGGAATGTAGTTAATCAGGCATTAAGATTGCTGACAAGTCCTTAGAGGAAAATAGGGCTCAGGAATCTAAAAGATTACCATTTATCTTATTTCAGGTTTGTCCTCACCCAATCTATGTGAGGGAGTTAAAAATTTAGGAAATTTTACATTCAATTAAAAAGTGAAAAAAACATGTTCTAAGCAAGAAAGAGTTACATTATGGTTAAGGTTATCATCTGACCAAGACAGAAAATTACGTGACCATTTCCGACATTATACCGCCACAGTAACTGTAAATGTAATTAAATCCTATTTACCCATGCTTAGAAATTATGAGCATAAATTATATATATGTATGTGTGTATACATGTAGGCATTATACATATGTATAATATATAAAACATACACATATGTAATATATATAAATAATATTGTATTATAATATAATTCCTGGCCTTATAAAACTTACCAAGTCTCTACATATAGGAGGGGGACAAGACATGTGTTCTCTGACAATTCCAAAAACTAGTAATGGAAACAAGTTTTCAGACTTAGGAGGCTAATATCCTGGTCTGTTTTGAAATATTTAATATTCCTGTGTATTGCAGCAGATTTTTTTTCCCATTCAGTCTAAGCAGCAGCAGCCACATGCATCATTAGGCTGGACAAGGGGATGATAAACAACACTGCTTTGGTTCTGTGGTTGCTATGTTGCTAAAGGCTCTAAAGTGGTAACTCTCATTATTTGACATAGACAGGTTGCTAAATGAGTGTCAAGGCAATCGTTGATGCCCGAAGTGGTCGAAGCGACCTACAGCATACTCCCCATCCCAAGAACTCTGTCCATCCCTCTACCGGAGTAGTCTGTCTCACTGTGCTCACTACTTGCAGTTTCTCTTTGTTCAAGCACATCCAGGCTTTTTTCTCCCAGTACCATTTTCATCATACCACTCCTCTGTCAAGCAAAGGCACAAAATGGTTCCCAACTGTGTAAAAATAAAGGTCAAACTCCAAAAATGCCTTTCAAGCAATAATGCAGTCTATTCACAATCATCTTTCCAATACTATAGTCACACATAACAAAATAATCTGGACAAACTTATCTCTGATCATAGCACATGTATTCACACTTCCACCCTTCACCTGCCTTCATAGTTCCCATTTATTTTACTACTCATTTTTCACCTCCCATCTTTCCCAAGAGCTTTTATATTTTTGGACTCTCCCTACCCTTTGCATTATCCAATCCTCCTAACTAGATATCATGCATTCTCCAAAAGGCTTATAATTCAGGACATGTTCATGTTTATTTATTTTGACTTCTGCACTAGAGAATAAGTACTTTTAAGAAAGAAACCTTGTTGTACATACCTTTTAGAAAACCCATGCAATCCAGGGTGCCTGGGTGGCTCAGTCATTAAGCGTCTGCCTTCAGCTCATGTCAAGATCTCAGGGTCCTGGGATCAAGCCCCACATCAGGCTCCCTGCTCAGCCAGAACCCTGCTTCTCCCTCCCTCTCATCTGCTCATCCCCTGCTTGTGTGCTTGCACTCACTTGCTCTCTAATAAATAAAATCTTAAAAAAAGAAAAGGAAAACCCATGCAATCTAGCCATGCATTTTGGCAGTTCCTTAATACAGCATGTAAGTTGGGTGAAACAAAGGACATCTTTCCTCAAAAGTTATCTTCTCACCTGCCCCATCATGCAAGGCAGTCCAGCAGTAGTGGAAGCACTTCGACATTCTACTGTTAGCAGATTTACTTAAGAAGTTCTTTCTTATTTGTACTAAGACAAATTCTTCTTTCGAGCACCTTTCAACTGAGGGATTTAGTTTTGTTTTCTGAAGTGACATAAACTCAGTCCAGCTCATTTTAATGGATAGAACTACATTTACTTGAAGTTACTACGTCTCTCTGAAAAATTTTTTTCTTTCTTGTCAAATATTTCTCATTCTATTATTCTTCAAGTAACATAGTTTCTAAATACATTAGCCATTCTTTTGGCTTCTTGGCTATTTATCCATTTTTTTTCCTTATTGCAGCTAATCCAATCAAAGCACATTACTCTAAATGTCCTCCCATCAAGGCACAATTCAGTGGAACAACTAATTTGCTTCACCTCCACACTATATAACTAGTAACCATGTGTACGTTTATGTTATTTAACATCACATCATAATTTTGGTTCAATTAAAAAAATATCTACAAATATTTTCCATATAAATTACTTTTCACTTCTGTGTTTGCACCTTAAACTTGCATTGAGACTTGTTGCTATTGGTCTCATCTTTTTCTAGTCAATTTTCGAAGGAGGAAGAGATGTTGAATTGGGATTATTTTTGCCTGTTTGAGAAATGTTGAAAATGTGGTTATGAAAGTGGGGATTTTCTCCTAATGAAATGTAACTTGTCCTTAGAAGACTACCAATTAGAGAGGAAATGAAATGTATTCTGTGTATCTCCAGATGAAAATGTAAGTAAGGAATTGGATTTAAACAAAAAAAATTTAAAAAAATACAAAACCAGAAATGAAAAAAATAGAGGTTTAAGGCACCTGTGTGGCTCAGCTGGTTAAGCGCCTGCCTTGGGCTCAGGTCATGATCCCAGGGTCCTAGGATATGGTCCTGCATCTGGCTCCCTGCACAGTGGGGAGTCTGCTTCCCTCTCTGCAACCCCCCTCATGCTCTCTAATAAACACAATCTTAAAAAAAAAAAAAGATTTACTTTAAATGACTTGTAACAATTAAAAGCATCCAGCAAAATGTGTTGTGCACCCATTCTAACCAAGAGACTATCTCATCACTGATTATGTTCTAACAGAAGTCCACAAGCATCTCATTAGTAAACTTTTCAATCCGGAGTGAAATTTGTCTGTTGAAAAGGTGCATCAGGGGAGACGTATATGGAGTTCTCAGAGCTCAGAAGCATTTACTACAAGGTTTGAGTGTAACTTGAAAGGAAGTTCTCTTCCAGTCCAAAGGCTACCGTAAATATTGTTTGATAAGCATTACAAATGCCCCTCTATAATCCCTTGATCTTGTACTTTGCTTTTCTTGACTCTAATGCAGGAAAGACCCCACCTGGGTAGTTAGTTACTATACCCCTTTTGAATACAAGGCTCTAGAGTCTGTCCTTTCTATTGTCTTCACTTTTCTAAATACATTCAAGCCATCCATTAAAGAATTTGTTCTGAAAGTTGATGGATACTAATATGAAACAAATTAGTCTAAGATTTCCAACAACCTTATTTTATTCCAATGGAAAACTGGCAATTCTGACTTTTTATTGTATTGGTAATTAAACAATTAAGTAATTTGATCATCAGCTTCTATGACAAAGCAAAGTTGATTCTTGAATAAATGAACACCTGGCAGAATCATGAACATGTGGCTCAGTACATTTTCCCTTAGCCATTCTGACATTATCTTCCTACACCAAACTGGCTCTAGGTCCTACCCATGCTAAGCCTGAACAGAAACATCTTAGGGTGTGTGTGTGTGTGTGTGTGTGTGTGTGTGTGTGTGTGTGAATCACAGTATCTAATCATCAGAAACCATAATCTCGCACCCCTCACCCCCTTCTTAGTTCAGATTTTGCATTTGTCAAGTGACTGACTAAGTGTTAACAACTAGCAGATGGACTAGAAGGGCAGATGCAGCTCTCAGGAAAGCAGATAAGAAGTGATTAAAATCACCAAGGATGGTGCTCATTATTCCCCCTTTCAAAGGATGCTCTATTTTTCTTACTGTTAAATCTCATGAAATTAAAAAAAAAGACAACAGAAGTGAGGCGATCCCTGTTTTCTTGTTTTTAAGAGGACAAGGTACTTTGGAAATATTTCAGAGAGAATTTGTATGCTTGTATATTGATATCATGGCCTTCTCTTAAGACTTTGGGATGTCCCTTGTAATATTTTCCACTTTTATAAAATTTTACATCTGCCAACTCATTTCTACCTATATTGGTTGTCCTCACCATTATCTTATCCATTCAATCATTTGCTGTGTATGCATGAGGCAGGCCCTATGCTAAGCACTACAGTGAATAGCAGTACAATCTCCCTAAACACAGGCATTATCCCCCCTGGAGTGGTAACAGACACATCTACATCAATACACCATTCAGAACATCCAGTCTGGCAAACTGTATAACAGCATTGCTCTTTCCTACATTTCTGGGTCACCTCCATGTTAAATGCTCTCAGAATCAGATTAGGAGCTCCAAAAGAAAATCTGCCTCATTATTTTGCAGCCAAATTTATTTTGACACAAAATAGTTTTGCTCAGCTTGATTATCAAACCTGCTGATAAAAGACATCTGACTGGTAAAATGGCCTATATTTCTATTATTGAAGATATTTAAAAGAATATATAGTGAGAAATAAAGAACATGTAGAAGAGGTCTGTCTACTTTGGCAAAACGTTAAGCACCTGTGGCACGAACAATAATACCCTCTCATAGATATCCACGATATAATCTTTAGGACTTGTGACTATGCTACCTCATATGAGAAAGGGGACTTTGCAGATAGGATTAAAAATCATGACATGAGCTGATTACCCTGGATTATCTCACTGGGCCCAGTATAATCATCAGAGTCATCAGAAATAAGGAGGCAGAATCAGAAAAGTAGGTGTGATGATAAAAGAAGTCAGACAGATTTAAAAATGTTATACTGCTAGCCTTGAACATGGAGGAAGAGGCCATTACCAATGAGTTCAGATAGCCTCTAGACATTCAAAGATGAAACGATTCAGAAAGAACAAACCCTGATGGGACCTTGATTTTAGGACTTCTGACCTACAAAAATATAAAGTAATATGCCCATGTTGTTATAAGCCACTACATTTCTGGCAATTTGTTACAGAAGCAATAGGAAATTAAAATAGCACTAAAAATACCTAAATGATAATATCAGCTGGTTTTTTTTTAAGATTTTATTTATTTATTTGACAGAGAGATCACAAATAGGCAGAGAGGCAGGCAGAGAGAGCAGAGGAAACAGGCTCCCCACCCAAGCAGAGAGCCCAATGTGGGACTCAATCCCAGGACCCTGAGATCATGACCTGAGCCAAAGGCAGAGGCTTAACCCTCTGAGCCACCCAGGTGCCCAATAATATCAGCTTTCAAACAATGTTTTGTCAGCTATGAAACTGGACTAACAGTGATATTATGACCTACATGCCAGTTTATACTGAAGAGCAAAAGCTTGTTGGCATGGTGTGTTGACAATTCCTGAAGTCATACCCTGATTTAATGGGACAGAGTGTACTTCTTGATTAGTGATGTCTTCAATAAAAGGAAGGCTGGGAATAGTGGTGTGTATATCTGCCACATGTTTGACATCTCTGGCTGTTGAGAAGTGGCAAATCGGATCACTCTCTCACAGGATCATGAAATATTAAAATTGTAAGTTAAAGCTTTTTATATAGCTGAAAGAGGGATTTAAATTCCAGTTCAATAGAAAAGTTACTGAAGTCACTTATAACATCACTGGTGAAATTACATCCAAAAATAAGAGCATTTTACTTTTATCTGAAATTCTTCCCACTACATCTTTTTCTTTTTTTAAAAGATTTTATTTATTTGACAGAGAGAAACACAGCCAGAGAGGGAACACAAGCAGGGGGAGTCAGAGAGGGAGAAGCAGGCTTCCTGCCAAGCAGGGAGCCGATGTGGGGCTCGATCCCAGGTCTCCGGGATCATGACCTGAGCCGAAGGCAGTCGCTTAACCAACTGGGCCACCCAGGCGCCCCTCTTCCCACTAGATCTTAATGAGTTTTAGTATCTTAATGGTTCAGGTAGAAATAATACCAATGACAATGACTGTTCCGTCTTCTTCTGAAGACACACATCCTTTCTAATCCAAGGTTTCAAAGTGCCTGTGCTACCCTATTTAGGCTCCATCCTCATTCAGTCTTGCTGTGTAATACCAGTGTATAAGCATCCTCATATTTCTCTACTTCCAACCCATAATCGCCTTACCTAATATCCTCATCGAGTCCCAACAGTCTCAAAAACAAAGATGCAATTTACTATTTTTTAAAAAAATTATTTAAATTCAACTTAGTTATCATATAGTGTATTATCAGTTTCAGGTGTAGGACTTAGTGTTTCATTAGTTGCATATAATACCCAGTGCGTATTACCTCAAGTGCCCTCCTTAATGCCCACCACCCAATTACTCCATCCCTCACCTCCCTCCTCCCTCCAGCAACCCTCAGTTTGTTTCCTATAGTTAAGAGTCACTTATGGTTTGCTAATTTATACACAGAGCTGGCTTAATGTGTTTCTGACAATATTTTTGAGAATCATTAGCAATTTTTAAATACAGTACAAAAAGGTTTAAATCAAACACTTGCATCTTTCATTGCATGCAATAAGAGGTCAGCAGAAGTAGTAACACTGCTAACAAATGACATGTATGTGTTAGAAGCCTAACAGGTGATCTGCTAGGCAGTGTACTACTTTGAACAAGAAAGACAACTTATACCCTTCAAGAAATTAGATTTTCAAAGATCCTCAAATCTCAGCCGTTGATTTGCACATAGATTATTTCTGATCTCTCTGCCAGTTTCTTACACTGGAGAAAAGAGAAATTCAGACACAGTTTGTGGAAACACAGCAGCTCTTCAAGCAGTCAGTGTAAGCGCAATACCCTTTCTGAATGCCCCAATCCTCTCATAGAAAAAGACAACACCTGATTTCTTGGAGGAATGCAATTATTTCCCAGGAAGGTAGAATAGTAAATCAATAGGAATTCATAATCTGAAAACTGATTGCCTTGTCTGAATGTGAGTTTTCCCCTTTCCATGTGAGAACAAATTCCTCCAACCTCTTTAAGCCTCAGTCCTCTCAAGTATAAGTTGAGGTGAATTATATTTTCTGTCTCATGAGGGAAGGATTAAATGAAACAATCCATGTAAAGAATATTAAGTAGTACAGTCACTAATGCTCAGTAGGTGCTAATAACTGGGAGCAATTAGTATTATTATTGATATTGCCATTAATATGAGAACCATTTTTTTTCTCTATCTCTTCATAAGTGTGATAGGATACTTCCAAAATAAAGCCCTAAGGAATATTAAAATATTTTACCTTCATCTTCATAAATATGGCAGTTACTTTTTGGATGCAACTCCTCTTGACTTCCTTCCTTGTTAGAAATGCCCTGGGAGGAGTCAAGATGGTGGAAGGCAGGTGACTACATTTCGGGGAGTTCCCTGAAGAGAGCTGAATTCCAGCAAAAAAAAAAAACACTACAAGACCACCGTGAACACCCATGCAATCAGCCTGAAATGTGATATTTCCCACTTCTGGACCGCCACGAGAGACAAAGAACATTGGCAAAAAGGTAGAAACAAATAAGAGGGTCTGGAGGCTTGCCCCCAGAGACAGGGGAGTGGGGGAGGAAGCCTGCAGAGCTGAACCATTGAAAACAAATACCCCAAAACGAAAGTGCTCTGTGAGTGAGGAATAACGGCAGATTACGGCCTGAATCAGGGCTAGACAGAAACGGGAACACAGCTGAGCCCGGGGCAAGGCAAGGAGACTTTTTAAAATCTTTTTTCTTTTCCCGCTGCCTGGCAGCCTGGCGTTTACAGACTTTCATGGGACCGGAGAGGCCCCAGGTCCCAGGGCGCAGACAAAGTTGCGCAATCCAAAAGGAGTTGTGGCTTTGAGGTGCGGCAGTGAAACGACAAGCGGGGACGGGGGCAGAAATCAATACAAAGTCTGCACCAGCCAGGCTGTGACAGACTGCCAACTGGAGGCTGGAAAGAGCCCCTCCCTGTGTAAAGGCTCGCTCTGGGAGGGAGGTCTGGGCACAGACATCCTGCTCCGACTTGACTTCCTCAACTGCTGAAAAAAGACGCAAAAGAACAACGTTCCGCTACCAGAGAATTGCAACCTGATAATCTGGTTACCATTGAGACAGGCCTCTAGCAAGGGGGCAAAGAGACTCAGCCTAGGTAGAAGGACTGAAAGGGAACAACACGCCCTGCCTCCAGAAAGCAAGCCAGAAGCTCAGGAGGACAACATTCCAATGCAAAACCCCAAATCAGGGGAAAGGCAATTTATTAAACTCCTGGCACTGACTACAAGTACCAAAAGCTCTACAACTCATTGATAAAGTTTTCCACCTCATTTACTTTTTTTAACTTTTTTCTAGTTTTACTTTTAAAGCTTCCACTTTAAGCTTAAAATTACATTCTCACAGTTTTGCTTCTTTCAATTTTTAGCCCCCTTCTTATCACAACGTGATGCCCAATACAACACCCCATAACTTTTTTTTAATATATTTTTTATTCTTTTTTATTTTATTTTTTTTCTATTTTTTTTCTCTTTTTTACCCTGAAATTCAAACACACCCCTGTATTTTCTGCTTTTGTTGTTCCCTCTTGTTTCCCTTTTAGCTCTCTCTGTTTCTCCCTTTCTTCTCTCCTCTTTCCTTTATTCTCTCTTTTACGTGTACATGTAGATACAAGCTTCAAGTCAATCCCAAATCCCTATTCAATACTACCCCTATGTAAAACCAGTTCTAATCCCCCTATATCTTTTGAAAGTGGGCTCCTCCAACAATAACAACAAGACAAACTCGGGAGCATCTGAAACGCATTCCTTGCTCACAAGGAGTGTCTGCCCCCACCTTCCCACTCTAGTTTGTCAGTGTGTCTGTGTAATTGTCTTTACTTCTACATTATATAAGTATTGGTCTTGGGGGTCATATAGGTTGGGCTTTGCTTTTTGACCCCTTCATTTACCCTTGATAACCCTTTTCTTTACCCTGTAACAGCTTTGTACCATATAAATCCTATCACTGGGCCCCTCTATGGCAGGGGTGTCTTTTCTTGCTTCCTCCTTCCCGTTTTCTTTTTTCTTTCTCCTCCCTTTTCGGTGGTGAACTCTGGTTGCTCCAAAACCTTCCAACAACCAATCCACCTAGATAGTGGCTGATATATTTAGTCATACACCCCCTCAACCACTCCTCGCCACAATGACTGGGAGAAGGAACACCCAACAGAAGAAGAACCCTGAGACTGCAACCTTGGTCACAGAATTACTGGAAATAAACATAAACAGTATGAGAGATATGGAATTCAGGGCAGCAATAGTCCAAGCAATAGTCAATTTAGAAAAGAAAATTAGTCTCAAAGTGGAAGCCATAGTAACAGAAGTGAAAGCTGAGGTCAGAAAGGCTTTAGACGAGATGCAATCTAATTTAAATATGCTAACAGCCAGAGTAAGTGAAGCTGAAGATCGTATCAGTGAGTTGGAAGATGCACGGAATAGGAAGGAGGAGCAAGAGAAGTCTTGGAGCAAACAACTAAAATCCCAAGAAAACAGAATAAGGGAAATGAATGATGCCATGAAATGCTCCATTATCAGAATTATTGGAATCCCTGAAGGAGTTGAGAAAGAGAGAAACCTAGAAAATATTGTTGAACAAATCATGGATGAAAATTTCCCAAATCTGAGGACTGAAACAAATGTTCATGTCCTAGAAGCAGAGAGGACACCCCCCAAGATCAATGAGAACAGAAAAACTTCCAGGCACATAATAGGAAAATTCTTGAATCATAAAACCAAAGAATATGTCTTAAGGGAAGCTAGGAGAAAGCAATCCCTTACCTATAGAAGGAGGACCATCAGAATAACGTCAGACCTTTCCACAGAAACCTGGCAAGCCAGGAAGGGCTGGCAAGACATATTCAGGAAGTTACATGACAAAAATATGCAACCAAGGATAATGTATTCAGCAAGGTTGACTTTCAAAATGGAAGGAGAAATAAAGAGCTTCCAAGACCGCCAACGTCTAAAAGATTATGCAACCACCAAGCCAGCACTACAAGAAATACTAAGAGGGGTTCTTTAGAGGAGAAACGAACCCAAGAGTGACACAAAACAGTAATATACAGAGGTAACTTATAGAAACATGAACTCCATAGGCAACATGATGTCAATACAAACATATCTATCAATAATCACCCTCAATGTGAACGGCCTAAGCGCTCCAATAAAAAGACACAGGGTTGCAGACTGGATAAAATGACAGGACCCATCCATATGCTGTCTACAAGAGACTCATCTTGAATTGAAAGACACTTCCAGATTGAAAGTGAGGGGATGGAAGACCATCTTTCATGCCAATGGACCCCAAAAGAAAGCCGGGGTAGCGATTCTCATATTAGACAACTTGGATTTTAGTCTAAAGACTGTAGTCAAAGACACAGAAGGACACTACATCATTCCTAAAGGGTCTATACATCAAGAAGATCTAACAATTGTAAATATTTATGCCCCTAACATGGGAGCAGCCAACTACATAAGCCAACTGTTAAACAAAATAAAGAATCATACTGATGCAAATACACTAATTGTAGGAGATCTTAACACACCACTCTCAGCAATGGACAGATCATCTAAACAGAAAATCAGCAAAGAATCAAGAACTTTGAATGACACATTGGACCATCTGGATCTTATAGATATATTCAGAACATTTCATCCTAAAACAGCAGAATACTCATTCTTCTCGAGTGCACATGGAACTTTCTCCAGAATAGACCACATACTAGGTCACAAAGCAGGGCTCAACCGATACCAGAAGATTGAAATTATTCCCTGCATATTCTCTGACCACAATGCCGTGAAACTGGAACTCAATCATCATAAAAAGTTCAGGAGAAAATCAAACACTTGGAAGCTAAAGACGAGCCTACTCAGGAATATGTGGATCAACCAAGAAATCAAAGAGGAACTGAAACACTTCATGGAAACCAATGAGAATGAAGATACATTGATCCAAAACCTATGGGATACAGCAAAGGCCGTCCTAAGGGGGAAATTCATAGCCATCCAAGCCTCACTCAAAAAAATTGAAAAATCCCGAATACACCAACTCTCATTACACCTTAAAGAACTGGAAAATCAACAAAAAATTAAACCAACCCCCC
>PITA01014273.1:0-53921 GCA_004023965.1 Spilogale gracilis
CCATCTATCCTTCCTTCCTTCCTATTCAAAAAGATTTTATTTATTTGACAGAGAGGGGGGAGGGGAGCGCAGAAGCAGGAACACAAGCAGTGGGAATGGGAGAGGGAGAAGCAGGCTTCCTGCCAAAGAGAAAGCTTGATGTGGGGCTCAATACCAGGACCCTGGGATCATGACCCTGAGTCCAAGGCAGAAGCTTAACATCTGAGCCTCCCAGGCATCCCTAATTTCTTATAATAAATAATATCTTACTGCACTACAAATGCCTGGATGACCAAATATAGGTTTTGCAGGTTTCCTTCAGTATCTATTTACTTTTGACTGTTCAGCTATTTAGAAAGTTATTTTGGTCATTATATAAACATAAATTTTGAGTACTATTTATACTAAGGGGAATGTGTTATTTAGTTGGGGAGATAGATTCGAGTCATAAAAAAAGAAAAACATAAGCAGTCATACAGGATAACATTTGGTAAATGTTAGATCCTAGAGAAGATCAGAAGAGGAAATGATTATGGAGAGCTGGTTTGGAGGCTGCAAGAGAAGAAGGGATTTAGATAAGTGGGAAGGAGGCTGGGGATAGATAGACTTCCACTTTTCTTAACTGTAAAATGGAGATAGTACTTGTCTCATAGGATTGTTGTAAGGTTTCATTGAAAGTATCTGTTAAGTACCTTCTGTGTGTAGTGCTGTGTGACATAAAATATAACTCCTCTTGTGTTACTGTGTTATTCCTCTAGAGTGAATATAAGTGGTTCATTCTGTCATCTTTTAAATTTTTCCTTCCCAGAAGCCTGACTACCCCCTTTTAACTCAGGTATTACACATTGTTTTCATCTTAAATATCAACTGATTACCTGGAGCATAATGTAGAAAAAATTCCGAGTCCCTATCTGGTTTCAGTAGGAAAGAAGGTGATTAGCTAGTGATTAGTTAATTATCATTTAATGATGCCAAGGGAGGTATAAAGTGGCTGGAGGCCAGGAATGGTGGTATATGGTTTGTGGAAGTTAGAGCATATAAATCATATATTTATCATCTTTACCTAAAGTTCTATTTTCACCTAGCTTTCCTTTTGTTTTTTCCTATTAAATCTACAATATAAATTAGCAAGTTTTCAGAAGTAGGATACTAAGTTTATTCTCTGTGCTTCTAGTTAGTATTTGCTGAGTGATTAACTAAATGAATAAAATTTTAGTCCCATAGTAGACAAGGGTCTAAGATATCACCACTGCTGTAAAATGTCCCTTATATAGATATCTCCCATTTATAGTCTTTTTTTTTTTTTTTTGAGAGAGAGAGAAAGTAAATATGTGCACGCAAATAGGGACAGAGGACAGAGGGAGAGGGAATCCTAAGCAGGCTCCACACCCCATGTGGGGCTCGATATCACAACCCTGAGATCATGACTTGAGTCAAAATCAAGAGTCAGAGGCTTTACTGACTGAGCCAGCCAGGTGCCTCTCCCATTTATATTCTACTGAGTAGATTCCATTTAAAAATAATTGTATCTTCTACAAAGCTTAAGCTCTCAAAGTAACTTATTTGTTTCAAGTTCTTTTCCTAATGAAAACCATATGAGAAAATGATTTTTGATTTAGGAAGGGATGAGTTGGAAAAGAAAAACTAGTTTCTTTTCTTGGGATAGAAGTTGGATTTTAAGAAAGACACCTGGATGGCTTTCAGTTTTGAGATGAGTGGATGCTTGGGGTGAGATAGTAAGGTTCCAGAGTGGTACAAAAAGGGAAAGTATGTTGAAGGTAAATGAAATTTATTTTATTCTGTTTTATTTTGGGGGGATTTATTATTTTTTTAATTTAAATTTGATGAATATATAATGTATTACTGGTTTCAGATATACAGGTCTGTGATTTATCAGTCTTCTATAACACCCCACACTCATTACATCAAGTGCCCTCCTTAATGTCCATCATCATCCAGTTACCCCATCCTCTACCCCTTTCCCCTCCAGTGACCCTCAGTTTGTTTCCTATGATTAAGAGTCTCTTACAGTTTGTTTTCCTCTTTGATTTTGTCTTGTTTTATTTTTTCCTTTCTTCCCCTATGATCCTCTTTTTGTTTCTTAAATTACATATCAGTGAGATATGATAATTGTCTTTCTCCGATTGACTTATTTCTTTTAGCATAATACCCTCTGGTTCCATCTACGTTGTTGCAAATGGAAAGATTTCATTTTTTGATGGCTGAGTAGTATTCCATTGTATGTATGTATATACATACATACATTATTTATCCATAATGAAAAAATTTAAAAAGATTTATTTATTTTAGAGAAGGAATGGGGGAGGGGCAGAGGAAGAGAGAGAGAATCCTCAAGCAGAGTCCCCACTGAGCATGGAGCCCAACACAGGGCTCAGTCCCAGGATCCTGATGTCATGACCTGAGCCATAACCAAGAGCTGGATGTTTAACCGACTGAACCACCCAGGTGCCCTGATAAAAGAAATTTTAGTATTAAAAGTGATAGATGTAAAATTGGAAAAACATTGAAGAATTGTCTTTATAGTCTTTCTGCTCTCTTCTCTAAGTTTCGATATCCATTTTCTTTCCACTTCTAGATACAGTATTATTACACTGCCTTCAGGTTGTTCAGGTTGGCATTTGAGTTTTGATCTATTCCTTTTTCCTGCCTTTACTCATCTTCTCTCTAAATCCTTTTCTTTTGGTAAACAAGTAGGAGAGAACTTTTCGGGGTACTGACTTGGTGGAACTACTTTGTCAAATCCAGCCACTTGAAATTCTCCTGAAAGAATAGGATGCATCTTCTTTCTTGCATCTTTTTTTCTCATGAGAAAGGATCTTGGTTTTATTTATTTTTTTTTTAAAGATTTTATTTATTTGACAGGGAGAAACACAGCGAGAGAGGGAACACAAGCAGGGGGAGTGAGAGAGGGAGAAGCAGGCTTCCTGCCGAGCAGGGAGCCTGATGTGGGACTCGATCCCGGGTCTCCAGGATCATGACCTGAGCCGAAGGCAGCCACTTAACCAACTGAGCCACCCAGGCGCCCCAAGATCTTGGTTTTAGAAAGAAAAGAAGGAATAGGAAAGTAGATGGTGAGAACGTGAAATTGTAAACTTTGTATTGAATGTCCTTTCCTACTTTCTGAAGGTTTTTGTACTTTTTGAATGTCTTGTCATGAATATGTGGATGAAAGCTTGTTTTTATAAAACTATTTTCTTTATCTACTTTATATTTAAGTATTCTTTAAAATTCATGAAATGAAGGTGCATATTCTCTGTCATCATTTAGAAAATGAATTTAATGCCTCTATTGTACGATTTCAACTTACAATTTTTTTTAGAAATATATTTCTGAACCTTGGTGTTCAGCTGTATTTAAAACTCTTCTTTTATTTTTTTGAACCAGGGAACAGAGTAAAAGGAAAGAGATTTTTCAGGCTTATTGCTAATACCAAGTTAAGTGGGAATGTCTACTATTTAGGTGATTCATGAACAGTGGGATTCCTACAAAAAGAAAATCTGATTCTAGATGAGATTTACCCTTGGAACATTTAACAATTTTAACTTTAATAGAAAGATTTAAAACAGCCTTTTGTATGCCTATTTCCTTTTTACCTAGCTCTTCAGTTTGAATGGTCACAGTGTCTTTTCTAGCTTGACAATTTATGATATAAAAGTGTCCCTAAACCTGTTTGAAATCCACTGATGCCATATAGTCCATTAATTAAATTCACACCTGTTAGTAGTGATAGAACTTTGTTGTAATAGAGTGAGAAGGATGTGGCATAGAGTCATTCATTCTGTGAATAGCATTATGGCAATTGAGGTGGTTTGACTTGGAGTAAGAATCTTTTGTGCTTCAATGTATGCACTATCATGAAGATAGGAAGAAGTAGGAAATAATGATCTGAGTCATGAGAACTTTAGCTAATGGTGGTCTCTTCCAAAAAGCTGTCATAGGTCAGTGGATTCCAAAGTTTAAGTGTAAACTTTCAACCACTGCTACTTTGTTAGTTTTTCTTTTAAGTTTATGTGTAGGAATTGCTGCACACATTTATTAAAAATAAAATTTTAGGGCAAATAAACTAATTTGTACCTGTAATCATGAGTTGTTATCCAGTCTTTCTCTACTAATTTAAAAGTACAGTTTATTTTTTAAAAGATTTTAAGAGCAGCACAGTGAGAGAAGGAACACAAGCAGAGGAAGTGAGAGAGGGAGAAGCAGGCTTCCCACCGAGCAGGGAGCCCAATGCCAGGCTCCATCCCAGGACTCCTGGATCATGACCTAAGCTGAAGGCAGACGCTTAATGACTGAGCCACCCAGGTGCCCCTCATTAGTAAAAGTACAGTTTAAATTTGTGCCATCATTCAGTTCTGGTAATTTTACTAATTAAGGTAAAATCCTTTTAGGTATTATTAATTTTGTTTACTGGTATGCTGGAAAAGATAAAGAAGAATGTGCCTCTAACTTTCTTCTTACTGTATATGCTCTACATGATTAGGACTCTCAATGCACATTTTTTTCCCTATTAAATTCTGAAGAAATGCATTTAACATGATGATGAATCTATTCATATTGCTGGTTTCAGTTTACAATTTATTACTCACTAAACTACAAGAAGTATTTAAAGTACACATTTTCCCTGGGTTGCGATTAGGCATACTGATAAAGCAGTTTAGAGATCATTCATATATGGTGTTAGAGATTTTGGTTTCCAATTTTGTGAAAAGGCTTTGGACTGTCCCAGTGTTTTAGTTTGTTCAGGCTGCTATAATAAAAATACCCTGGCCTGGGTGGCTTAGACCACAAATATTTATTTTTCACTGTTTTGGAGGCTGGAAGGTTTCACATCAAGGTGCTAGCCAACTAGGTATCTGGTGAAGACCTGGTTACTGCATCATAAACAGCTGTCTTCTCAGTT
Source organism: Spilogale gracilis (assembly GCA_004023965.1). Taxonomy (NCBI): domain Eukaryota; kingdom Metazoa; phylum Chordata; class Mammalia; order Carnivora; family Mephitidae; genus Spilogale; species Spilogale gracilis. The sequence continues at coordinate 4,901 of PITA01014273.1, forward strand.
GTCCTCTCATGGCAGACAGGTCAAGAGAGCTCTCCATGGAGTACCTTTTATAAGGGTGCTAAGCCCATTCACAAGCCCTCATGACCTAATCAGTCTAGGATTCCAACACGTAAATTTTGGTGGGAGCACAACATTCAGTCCATAATACATAGTTTAAATTTCCAATTTTAGTTTGAACTTAAAGCCGTGTTTTGCAAACTCCTTAGATCATCTATTTCAAGTGGAGGATTAGGTGAATAGATGATATCCATATTCTCCTATTTTATTTTGGTGTAATCTTTTCCATCTTACACTAAAAACAAGTGCAGTGCTATTGCTGTTGCAGATTTTAGCCAATCCCCTAAAACAAGAAAACGTAGTAAAGGTTATTAATAGTGGAAACGAAAAGGTAAAATATGGTTGTCCACCTAGAAAATTTCAAGGAACGATCAGAAAATTATTTGAAAAATAGAATTCTGGAAGATACCAGAGGGGATATAAGATCACTAAAAATCATTAGCTTTCCACTTCTAGTACCGGCAATATGGCAAACTAGACATTCAGAAAACTCTACCTGGAATAGCATACCTTAAAATATTACATGGAATATTAACAAAAACTACTTTTCAGTATATGTCTGAGGTAGTAGGGAAGGAAGGGAATTTCTAAGAGCTCAGAAATAATAAAGCGTGACCCAGATGGTATAAGTGGGCACTGGGTTTGATATTTACCCAGGTGTTACCTGTTAATCCTTGGAGGTTTAAGGACCATATTTTACAGGACTTATATATGAAGGAATGGAAACATAGTTTGGCACCCAAGACGAGAGAAATGTTCAATGGAGAATCACCATGTAAGAGCTGGGCACCCTTAGGATGCCATCCTTAAGTGACCAATGAAACAAATCTTCCCTACCTTAGTGGTTATTGGGATATGTGTTGGATTTGTCCTTGTTTTGGGGAAAAAATGGGCCGGTGAAAGATTATGCACAATGGAAGAGAAAATTAACTGGAATACAGATGAGAAGAAAGTACTCAGAATATAGTGCATAGAGAAGAACTGGAAAAAAAATGAAAGGTTTGAGAGACATGGAGGATAGCAAAAGGTCCAACATAGGTCTGATCATTGTTCTAGAAGGAAATAATGGAGAAACTAACAGAGGCAATATTTAAGGAGATAATGGCTGAGAATTTTCCAAGATAGAACTAAAATTCAGGAAAACAATGGCATATGTGTTAGATGGGAGAGACAGTGATTGGATTTGAAACAATCAAAGAGGAATAAGAAGTATTGTTTAACTTTGCACTTTAAATATGTTTTTTAAAAAATACTAGGTAATCATTATGTGAATAGAAATGGACTATATGACTTCTAAAAGAGGGAAAAATGTAATCAGGAGAAGAATCTAAAAAAAAATAAGACTACTAAAAAAAGTGAGGCAAAGAAGGTACAAAGTAGAATGGTAAATTTGAGTACAAATATACAACAATATAAATATAAATATTACACAATTTACCAGTTAAAGCATAATATTATAAGTCAAGAGAAAAATAAAACCAAGACCCAGATAGGTTAAAGCTATTTATAAGAGCTGTTGCCTAAAACATAAAAATATAGATAAATTAAAATTAAAAACAATTTCTAAATAACCTGTGGTTGAAAGGAGAAATAATGAAAATGAAAACTTGTGGGATAAAGCTGAAATAATATTTAGAGTTAAATAGTCTTCAGTATTTATATTTACAAAAGAAGAAAGACTGAAAATAAATGAGCTGTTTAACTTCAGTTAGAACAATGCAGTAAACCCAAAGAAAGTAGAAGGAAGGAAAGGATTAAGAGCAGAAGTTAATGAACTTGAAAATAAAGATATAGTAAAGAATCAGGAGAATCAAAAATTGTTTTTTGAATACTAATGAATTAGACAGTGTGTGACAAGGTAGAATTAAAAAGTAGAGGGAGAGAAGACCTATAAATATATTGGAAATTAAAAAAAGGGACATGATAGGTATACCTATGGGTTTCAAATAGAGAAGATGTTTAGACAACTTTATGCTTTTGAAAATTTTGTTGAGATTAGAAATTTCTAGAAAAACATATATACCTAAACCAGATTGAGAAAGAAATAGCAATATCTAGATTATTCCATTACTTAAGGAAATGGAATCAGTAGTTAAAAATCTTACCATGGAAATAGCAAGCTAATATTCAAGCAGTAATTCCAATCTTATATACAAACTCATTCATGGAATAGAAAAATATATAATAGTTCCCAATTTAGTTTATGAGGCCAATAAAATGTAAGTAGGATAGAGTTTCTAAAAAGGGAAGATTTTAGACCAGTCTCCCTCATTAACATATGTAAAAAAATCTTAAGCAAATATTAGCAAGCCATTTAGCATTTATAAAATAACTATATTGTGATTAAATTCAGTTTAATCCAGGGAAGCAAGTTTGGTTCAACATAAGAAAAAAATGTATTAATGTAACTTACCATTTTAGTAGGTTAAAGGAGAAAAAGTATATGATAATTCAGAAAGATGCTGGGAAGGCATTTTATAAATCAAAATAACCATTTATATTAATATCTTCTTGAACTAGGACTAAAAAGGAATTTTACTTAACGTGATTTATAAAAAATACATAGCAAGAATCATACTGTGAACTGTTAAAGCATTTCATTTAAAATTAGGAATGAGGGGTGCCTGGGTGGCTCAGTTGGTTGGGCGGCTGCCTTCGGCTCAGGTCATGATCCCGGAGACCCGGGATCGAGTTCCACATCGGGCTCCCTGCTCGGCGGGAAGCCTGCTTCTCCCTCTCTCACTCCCCCTGCTTGTGTTCCCTCTCTGGCTGTGTTTCTCTCTGTCAAATAAATAAAATCTTTAAAAAAAAAAAATTAGGAATGAGACAAGGAGTCCTGGTATCACAGCTTGTATTTAACATAGCACAGGCACTCCTAATCTGCAAATAAATCTGAACACAGTAACATTTGTGAATGAGGAATTGAATAAAAGAAGCAAACTGTCATTCTTTGTGGAAAATATCATTATTAATATAGAAAATTAAAAAAAACTTTTAATTATGAAAATAAGGGAACTTAGGGTGGCTAGATATAAGAATAATGTATGAGAAAATTAAATTTCTGTGTACTAGCAATAATGAGTTAGAAAATGCAGCTTCAGAAAAGATACAAATAGCTTAAGAAATACAAGATACCTAGGAACAAATCTAACAAAAAGTGTACAAATTTTATGTGGAAAAAAATTCTAAAACATTGGAAGATTTCAAAGATATATATAAGTGGAAAAACAAGATGTTCATGGGTAGGAATACAGAATTTTATAAAGATGTGAATTTTTTCTAATAGTCTCACAAATTTAGTCAAACTTCCATTTGTGGAAAGTGACCAAGTTGAATATACAATTTATAAAGATGAGCAAAAGGCTGTGAATAGGTAAGACACTCCTGAGGAGAGAGAACCAGGTAGGTGATTTACTCTCCCAGAGAGCAGAACTTACTGTAAAGGTATAGCATGTACCCTGTTTGGTTTTGGCTCAAGGATAGACAGATGAGTGAAACTGCATGAATAGAGAGCCCAGAAACATAATTACACATATATGGAAACCTGACTTATGACAAAACTGATATTACAGATTATTGATGGTAGGACAATTTATTATCCACGTGGAAAGAAAAAGAAAATGGATTCTTACATGCTACACAGAATTAATTTCAGTTGGTTTAGGGACTTACATGTGAAATGTAAAACTATAAAGGGTTTTTTAGAAGATAATATTAGAGAATATCTCAATGACCGTATATTAAGGAAGGCTTTCTTCAATAAGAAAAAAGGATAAACCATAAAGGAAAAAACTTAATTTATTTGATTACATAAAAATAAAACTTCTGGGGGTGTCTGGCTTGCTCAGTCAGTAGAGCATGTGACTCTTGATCTGTGGGGTTGTAAATCTCTATATCCCACATTGGGTAAAGAGATTACTTAAAAATAAAAAAATTAAAAACATTAAAAATATAAAAATACATAATGTATTAAAAAAGTAAGAATTTATGTTATTCTAAAGACGCTATAATGAATTCAGAGGGGCGCCTGGGTGGCTCAGTCGGTTAAGCAGCTGCCTTCTGCTCTAGTCATGATCACAGGGTGCTGGGATTGAGCCGTGCATCCAGCTTTCCTGCTCAGCAGAGACCCTCCTTGTCCCTTTCCCTCTGCCTGCTGCCCTGCCTACTTGGGCTCTCTCTGTATCTCTCTGTCAAATAAATAAATTAATTAAAAAAAAAAAGTTCAGCAGATGCTTATTCAAGATAAGGAACATGAATGCCTAGTGCATTTGATTAATGCATTTGATATATACACAACTGGAAGATAGTTTAGGTTCGGACAAATTACTAGGAAATGCATAGAAAATGAAGGAAGCACATAAATGCTGTAAAAAGATCTCCTCACTGCCAATTTAGGGAGACAAAGAAAAAATAATCATATCGTATGCTACCCTTTACATGATTATGTAATAAAAATGGTGATATAATTACAGTGAGAGGATGAGCACGTCAAAAGTGTGCCTGTGTTCATGAAAAAGAACTATATCCTATAATATTTTATGAGATAACTGAAAATTATGAAACTTTGAGTAAGGTTCACAGATTAATCATAATCAATGTTAATTTTACTGGTTGTGGTAATTGTACTATGGTTATATAAGATGCTGACATAATGGAAAGCTAGATAAAGGGTTTATGAGGAGTCTGTAGTGTTTCTGCAACTTTCTGTAAGCCTAAGATTAATTCAAAATAAGGAGTTTAAAAAAAAAATCAGTTGAGAGTTGTTGGCTCTGGGAGTTAAGAAATGGGAGATGGTTGTAGGATATTGCTTTTCAGTCACCATTTTAAAGTACAACCTGACTATTTTTTAAAAAATATTTTATTTGAATTAATTTAGGTATCATATACTCTATTACTAGTTTCAGGAGTAGAATTTAATGATTCATCAGTTGCGTATAACACCCAGTGCTCATCACATCAAGTGCCCTCCTTAATGCCCATCAGCCAATTACCCCATCCCTGCGCTCACCTCCCCTCCTGGAACCCTCAGTTTGTTTCCTCCAGTTAAAAGAGTCTCTTATGGTTTGCCTCCCTCTCTGTTTTCATCTTAGTTTATTTTTCCTTCCTTTCCCCATGTTCATCTGTTTTGTTTCCTAAGTTCCACATGTGAGTGAAATCATAACATTTGTCTTTTTCTGACTGACTTAGCATAGCATAGTACACTCTAGCTCCATTCACATTGTTGCAGATGGCAAGATTTCATTCTTTTCCATGGTTGAGTAATGTTCCTGTGTGTGTGTGTGTGTGTGTGTGTGTGTGTGTGTGTGTGTACCACATCTTTATACATTCATCTGTCAATGGATATCTGGGCTATACATATTTTGGCTGTTGTAGACATTGCTGCTATAAACATTGGGGTGCATGTATCCCTTAGGTCCTATGTTTGTATCCTTTGGATAAATACCTAGTAGTGCAGTTGCTGGGTCATAGCGTAACAATTCTACTCTTTAATTTGTATGCATATGTAATTGAAGAAACTAGAAGTATAAAATGTACAGATCACAATGGAGAAAACTTATTACTCTGAGAATTTAAGTTGGGTGCTTTGGTATAGAACTAACATATAGACTGTGCCTATATGTTTTATCTACAGTTCTCAATTTCAGTCTCTTTAAGGAGGAGAAACAACCTAATGAATGAATGAATGAAATATGACTACATAATCCTGCCAGATTTTTATGATCTGTCCTAATACTAGTCCAAATTACATAAGCATCTGGAGGGCTTTTACTATACTTTGTTATGGTGGAGAAGTAGAATATAGTAGCAAGAATGAATGGGAATGTCGTTGCACAGATAGTTTGATAAAAGAAACTATATTTTATAGTAATATAAACGACTTTATAGTTTATATTTTTGTTAGTTGATTATGTAAAGTGTAATTTCTTAAATTTGGTCATAATCAGTAGATTGTTTTTGAGATTAATGCAGCTTGTTTCAGATTACAAAGTAGAGTTTAAAATATTTTTTATTGTGGTAAAATGCACATAAAAATTTACCATCCTAACCATTTTTAAGTATATAATAGTTCAGTAGTATTAAATACATTGAAAATGTTAAGCAACCATCACCACCATCCATCTCCATAGCTCTTTTTGTCTTGTAAAACTGAAACTTTATATCCTTCAAACAGTAACTCCCACCTCTCTGTGCTCCTGGCAACAGCCACTTTTTGTCTGTATGATTTTTACTACTTTAAGTACTTCATGTGATGAGAATCATACAGTATTTCTCTTTATGTGCCTGGCTTATGTCACTTAGCTTAATGTCCTCATAGTTCATCCATGTTGTAGCATATGTCAGGATTTCCTTCTTTTTTAAGACTGAAATAATATTCCATTGTGTGTATGTGTGACCACATTTGACTTTATCCATTCATCTCAGTGGACATTTGGGTGGCTTCCACATTTTAGCTATTCTGAATAATGCTGCCATGAACATGAATGTACAAATATCTCTTTAAGACCCTGAGACCCTCCTTTCATCCCTTTTGGGTATATACCAAGAAGTGGAACTTCTGGATCATATGGTAATTTATCTTTAATTTTTTGAGGAACCACCCAATTATTTTCCTTAGCAGCTATACTATTTTACATTCCTACCAATAGTGTATAAGTCTTCTTCAGATTTCTCCATATTCTTACCAATACTTGTTATTTTCTGTTTTTGCTTGTTTTTGTTTTTGTTTTGTTTTGTTTTGATTTTTGATGGTAGCCATCCTAACAGGTATGAGGTGGTTTCTTAGTATAGTTTTGATACACATTTCTCCAGTGATCAGTGATATTGAACATTTTTACCATGTGCTTTTTGGCCATTTGTGTATCTTCCTAAAAGAAATGTCTCTTCACTTCCTGTTCTGGTTTTTGAATTAGGTTTTGTTTTTTGTTGTTGTTGAGTTTTGAGATTTAATGTGTTCTGGATATGAATTCCTTGTAAGATAAATGATTCACAGATGTTTTCTCCATTTCCTGGCTTGCTTTTTCACTTGTTGATATTGTCTTTGATGTACAACATTTAAAATTTTCAATTAAGGAACGCCTGGGTGGCTCACTTGGTTAAGTGACTGCCTTCGGCTCAGGTCATGATGCAGGATCAAGCCCCGCATCAGGCTCCCTGATTGATGAGGAGCCTGCTTTTCCCTCTCTCACTCCCTCTGCTTGTGTTCCCGCTCTAGCTGTGTTTCTCTCTGTCAAATAAATAAATAAAATCTCTAAAATTTTTTTTTTCATTAGTCCAGGGATGCCCTGGTAGCTCAGTTGGTTAAATGTCTGCCTTCAGCTCAGGTCATGATCCCAGAGTCCTGGGATAGAGTGCTATCTTGGGCTCCTTCCTCTGCTTGCCACTCCCCCTGCTTGTGCATTCTCTTTCTCTCTCATTTTGTCAAATAAATAAATAAACAAAATCTTTAAATAAAAATATTTTTCATTAAGTCTAATGTGTCTGTTACTTTTGTTGCCTGTGCTTTTGATGTCATACCCAAGAAATCACTGCTAAATCCATTGACATCAGACTTTAGCTGTATGTTTTCTTCTTTTTTTATGTGTTTTTTTAAAAGATTTTTATTTATTTATTTGACAGAGAGAGAAGTCACAAGTAGATAGAGAGGCAGGCAGAGAGAGAGGGGGCTTCCTGCCACACAGAGAATCTGATGCAGGCCTCTATCCCAGGACCTTGAGATGGTGACCTGAGCTGAAGGCAGAGGCTTTAACCCACTGAGCCACCAGGCGCCCTAATGTTTTCTTCTAAAAGTTTTACAGTTTTAGCTCTTAATTTGACTTAATTTTTATATATGTAAGAGTCTAATTTCATTCTGTTGCATTGGATATCCAGTTTTCTTAGCACCAATGGTTGAAAGACTGTCCTTTCCCCATCAAGTGATCTTGGCTTCCCATCAAAAACCATTTGACTGTATATGAGATGGTTTTATTTCTAGGCTATTTTTTCCATTGATCTGTTTGTCGGACTTTATGCCAGTATCTCACTGATTTATGTACTGAAATCAGGAGGTATGAGTGCTCCAGCTTTGTTAGTTTTTTTCTCAATTGATTTACCTATTTGGGATCCCTTCAGATTCCATATGAATTTTAGGATGAATTTTTTATTTCTGCAAAAAATGTCATTGGAATTTTGATAAGGTTGCATTGCATCAGTAGATTGCTTTGGGCAGTATTGACAATATTATGTCTTCCAATGAACATGGTATGTTTACTTTTATTTATGTCATCTTTGATTTTTTCAGCAGTGTTTTGAGGTTTTCATGTACAAGTCTTTCATGTCCTTGGTGACACTAATTCCTAAGTATTTAATTCTTTTTGATGCTGTTATAAATGGGAATGCTTTCATAATTTTGTTTTCAGATTATTGTTTGTATATAGAAATGCAATGGATTTTTATGTGTTCATTTTGTATCCTGCTACTTTGCTGAGTTCATTTATTAGCTCTGACAGTTTTTTGTGGATTCTTAAGGGTTTTCTATATATAAGATCATATCATCTGTGAAAAGAGAAAACTTGACTTCTTCCTTTCCAATTTGGAAGTTGTGTTTCTTTTTCTGTCTTAATTGCTCTGGCTCTTTTGGTGTTATGTTGCATAAAAGTGTGAGAAGTGGGGCCGCATCCCTGTCTTGTTCCTGATCTTAGAGGAAAAACTTTTAGTCTTTTACCATTAAGTATGATGTTTGCTGTGGGTTTTTCATATATTGCTTTTATTATGTTGAGATACAAAATACAGTTTTTCTACTTTTGGATTTTTTATACTTTACAAATTCTTCAAGTAAGGAAAAAAATACGGAGAACTTATTGGATGCATGTGTGCATATGTGTATATATATACTTGTGTAAATGCATACTAGATAAATATAAGTATATAATTGACATATATATAAATAAAATTGGTGGATAAAATTACTTATTGAGAGTGTTTTTTAGGGACACTTGAAAATGATGCATGGTTTGTTTCTTTTTCCTTTTTTCTTTTCTTTTTTTTTTTTTTTTAAAGATTTTATTTATTTGAGAGAGAGGGAGGTAGTGAGAAGGAGCATGAGTGGTGAGGGCTTGAAGTGGCAGAGGGAGAGGGAGAAGCAGGCTTCCTGCTTAACAGGGAGCCTGACATGGGGCTTGATCCCAGGATCCTGGGATCATGCCTTGAGCCAAAGGCAGATGGGTAAGTGATTGAGTCACCCAAACACCCGTAGATGAATTGTTTCTTAATAAAACCGAATTCCAACTATTTATAGATATGTATCTATTGGAAGTATTGGTTGTATGGTTGGTATAATGGTTAAACTCTTGCAAATTTAGGTGAATCAGTTGAAAGTTAAAGAGCAACAGTATGAGTAGCCATTTGCATTTTTAATTTGACACTTTTTTGATTAATTTGACATTTTTTGGTAAGAAAATAAGTCAGTATGTTTATATATTCTAAAAGAGAGTTTTTGTCTTTTAAATTTCAGGGAACCTAATGAGGCCTCTCTTAAATTATGGTATTGCTTGGTAAGTATATCTTTTTTACTTTATGCTACTTTTCAGAATAATATTGGTTAATGTATGTAAGTTAGTTGTATTTTTGATTTACTGTTGCAGCATGTCTATGGGCTTCCTGGTTGAAGAGACTGCACCAGTTGTTTGGAGAGGCCTTATGGTAATGTCAGCTATTGAGAAACTGTTGAGGCAGGTAAGAAAATTGCATTGAGTATCATTTTATTATTGGCACACTGTGCTTAATGCATTTGCTGATTGGAGAGTTGTTAAAATTTGCAGTCAGGTTTGAGATGTTTGCAGAAGAATCCAGCTGATAGACTGAATATATAATGAGTTCTTTGGTGCCAAGACCAATTTCACTGGTCTGTGATTTAATCTTCCCCATAGCTTAAGAGTACTGAAAATCCTACTGTCTTATTTTGTATTGTTCTTTTGCCTTGTTGAGTCTGTTTTGAGACAAAGAAATCTATTTGATAAGTAATCTGCCTTCTTTAAATTTATGGTTAATCTCATTATGGCCAATATTGAATTATAAGGGCAGTGTAGAAGTTCTTGGACATAGGAAAAAATTACATAAATCATGCTCATTTTAAAATTGCTTTAGACCAAAATGAGATTTTGTTTTATTTTGAGTACATCTGGCTCTATATTTATGTATATAATATCCGTCTAATCAACTTAAATTTATCCTTAAGGAAGAGAAGAGTTGATTGGATAATCTAAAAATATCAGATGAGCTGTATGTTATTTATAGAAATAATTTTAATTTTTTTCTAGTAGCTGTGAATTTACAGTTATGTTCTAGGTAAATACCATAAGTAATTTGGAATTTCTCCACCATTTATAGCAGTTAATCCTTATGTATTCAGATTTCACTTTGGGTCAGGCATCATGCATAGGTTGATAATTTCAATCGTAGATATTTCTATATTCATTTCTATTTGCAAGAGTTGGTGGATAAAATATGTCTTGGACTCTGAAACTCTTCTTTTTTTCATTGTCACATCTTGTCTTCCTTCTGTTGCTGGAGTTTTCATAAATGTGCTCTTTGATCTCTGGTTCCAGAATCCTCATACTTTCCTAGTGCATTCAAATTTCTCAGCTGCATTTCTTCCCCTTTTATACTCAGATTCCATAATTGGTTATTTCAGTTATATTTCCAATAGTACCCCTTCTTTACCAATTCTTTTCTGACCTTGATCTTTATCCCTTGTTTGTGTGAATTAACCCAGCCTTTTTTAAAAAAAGAAATTCTAAAAAAAAAAAAAAAAAAGAAATTCTAAAACAGTTTTTATTCAGTTTATATTTAAAGTTAGAGTTGATAGAAATTTAGAAACACCAAAAGGAAAATTCTGATTTTCTCACCAGAATATTTTAAGTACTCATTTCCCCCCTCCTCCCTTAGTGTTATAATTCTCAACAGGAAATGATTCAGATTTTCTCTTAAGCCTTATGGATGGCCACAAGAAGATGGAAATACTTGTGCTTTCCACAGAGATCAGTGACTTAGAGACCCAATCAGTGATAAGAGACACACAGATATAGCTAAGTGTTGGTGCTCCCATCTGAGGGATGTAGAATCCTGCCCTTAAGTGTCCTTTTTGAGTATTAAGTTCCATTTAAATTTCAGATTGCAATAGGTGGTGAAAATATCTCAACAACGGAACCCCTGAATGTGGAAAAGAGAGACCCAGTGTGCACATACACTCAGGAGAGGGGCCAAGGGAGTGTCCCATGGGAGAAGTGAGGGTAAACCTGACAGTAGAAGTTAATTAGGCTGCAGTGAATTTGCAATCTAAAATTCAAACTTAGATTCAGTAACTGCTTTTGTAAATGAAGAAAACTTTATGAGACCAGAAGTGAATGATCAAAAGTCTGAAGAAACCAGAATATATTGTTTTTTCATTCTGTGACGAATTGGGAAAGAGAGGCGGGGCAGGATCCCATTCCCTAGTCTCAGTCAATATCCCTCCATAACCCAGCCTCTTTTATCTACTGCTGAACACTGTCAGAGAATATAGAATAATTATGTTAGTTGCTGGCATTATACATTTTTGATTTCTGAATTGAGCTACACTCTCATCACTTTAGTCATCTGACATTATTCATGTTCTTCTCAACATTCATCAGATGCTAAGCTTGAAAAATATTTATGGAATTTGATAGTCTGGCTGAGGAACTAGAGGAGATTTTGAGATTTGGCTCTCTGACACATAAATCATATAAAAGTCAGTTTACTCAGATAAGTGCTGAAAGTACATTTTTAGCAAACTTGCTACAAAATATGAAGATGAAAGATGAGGTGAGGAAATGGCTCCATAACTTATTTTATTGGGATACTGTAGATATCGTCTAAGACCTTGAAGACATTAGGTAAGATATTAGGATATTAGGACATTAGACTACATATTTATCTTACAGTCTTTTGAAAAGTTACCATTATCACTTGCCTGTTTTAATTGGAGCTGAAAAGCTCTGGGACCTATACAGATCATGTGAACTGCTATTAAGGAGTGTTTTATTTTTATATTTTTTGTTTTGTTTTGGAAAGCAGACCAGTTTTGGGTAAATTTAACACCCTCTGTGAAAATTTAGTACTTGGGTGGATGTTCTTTACAGCAGTGGATTGTGGAGGCTGCCTGATTCATTGGCTGGTGAAAAAAATTGAATATAATATATACATAGAAGTGTATCATAATCATAAGTGTACAGATAGATGGATTATCCCTAAGTGAAAATACCTAATTTTTCTGGACATAATAAATAGAATACTAGTGTTCCAGAAGTTCCTTTCATGTCTTTTCCTAGTTGCTGTTTTTAGGGGGAGAAGATAAATACTTATGGTCCGTCTGCCATCTGAATTGGAAGTTCAGTATTTTTCCCCCTCTCTTTTATTTTATTGAATTAAAGTTATATATACTATGGGTTGCAGAGATCTTACATGTATGGTTCAGTAATTTTTGATAAATATATATACCTGTATAACAGCACCTCAATCAAGATAGAGAACATTTCTATTCCCCTACAACATTTCCTCAGGCTTCCTTCTGTTCACTCCCTCACTCTTAGGCTGTCACAGTTGTGATTTCTAGTATCACAAGTGAATTCTGTTTTGTCCTTATACTTCATATAAGTGGAACCCTACAGACTGTATAGCCTTTTGTAGCTGTTTTTTTTCCTTAGTCTAATGCCTTTTTTTTTTTTTTAAAGATTTTATTTATTTATTTGACAGAGAGAAACACAGTGAGAGAGGGAACACAAGCAGGGGGAGTGAGAGAGGGAGAAGCAGGCTTCCCGCTGAGCAGGCAGCCCAATGTGGGGCTCGAACCCGGGTCTCCAGGTTCATGACCTGAGCTGAAGGCAGTCGCCCAACCAACTGAGCCACCCAGGTGCCCCTCTTAGTCTAATGCTTTTGAACAGCATCCAGTTGTTGCCTGTACCAGTAGTTGAGTCCTTTTGATTGCTGAGTAGTATTCCATCACATGAATATAACCAAATACCGTTTGTTCTTCTGTTGATGGACATTTGGGTAGACTTCAGTTTTTGGCTGTTATAAGTAATACTGCTATAAAAACTTATACAAGATTCATAAGAGTTTCAATTACTTCACATCTTGTCAGTATTGGTGTTGTCAGTCTCTTCACTAGTGGGTATAAAAGAGTTATCTTATTGTTTTAGTTTGTCCTTCCCTGATGATCAGTGATGTTTAGTTCCTTTTCATATGCATATTAGATATCACACTGTATCTTCCTTTATGAAGTGTCTGTTCAAGTCTTTTACTCATTTTTTTTTAATTGGCTCATTTTCTTGTAATTGAGTTGTAAGAGTTTCAATATATTAATATATTCTGGCTGTGAGTCCATTGTCAGATATATGTATTAGGAATATTTCTCCCAGTCTGTGAATTGACTTTTGACTAACTGATGTTTTAAATTTTCATGAAACCCAATTTCTTTTTTTTTTTTTTAAAGATTTTATTTATTTATTTGACACAGAAAGATCACAAGTAGGCAGAGACGCAGGCAGAGAGAGAAGAAGAAGCAGGCTCCCTGCTGAGCAGAGAGCCTGATGTGGGCCTCGATCCCAGGACCCTGAGATCATGACCTGAGCCGAAGGCAGAGGCTTTAACCCACTGAGCCACCCAGGCGCCCATGAAACCCAATTTCTAAAAAAATTTTTTTTCATGCTGAATGCTTTTTGTGTCCTCCCTAAGAAATCCTTGCCTATCTACCCCCAAATTATAAAGATATTCTTATATATTTTTATCAGAGCTTTATAGCTTTGGTTTGCACATCTAGATTTAAATTTTCCATGGGAAGTGAGATAAAGTTTTATATTTTTTCACAGTTGTGGTATGATAGCAAATATATTTGTTCTTTGTTTCTGGGTCCTGGTACAAAGCTTCTAAGATGCTTGGAATTTCTTGATGATAGGAGTAGCTTTTGTAACTCATATGAAGCCCCTTTTTGAGCACACCTAAGTTCGTGCTATTAAGACGACTTAGGGTGGGGTCCCTGGATAGTCTCAGGATGGTGCTGATTACCAGAAAGACCAATTGTTTAGAGGGTTAGGACTTTCAGTCCCACCCAGTGACCTCTGGGAAGGGGAAGGAGTGTGGGGTGCAGATTAAACTCTATGAAAACTCTTGATGAACTTCTGGGTTGGTGAGTGTATCTATATCCTGGTGAGTTGTGCAAACCCGGTTCAGTGAGGACAGAAGCTCCTATGCCGAGGACCTTTTTGGACCTTTCCCTTTGTATCTCTTCATCTGGCTATTCATCTGTATCCTTTCTAATACCCTTCATGATAAACTAGTAAACGTAAGTAAATGTTTCTCTGAGTTCTGTGAGCCACTATAGCAAATTAATCAAACCCGAAGGCGGAGGTCATGGAAACCTCTGATTTATAGCTAGTCAGTCCAGAAGCATAGGTAACAACCTGAACTTGTGATTGGTATCTGAAGTGGGAAGTCTAGTATCTGAAGTGGGATCTGATGCTATATCCAGGTATATAGTATCAGAATCAAACTAATTGTTTGGTGGAGTGGGAAAACACATAGTAGTTTATTTAGTTGTTCTAGCACAATTTGTTTTAAAAGATTTCCTTTTCCCCATGAATTTACTTGATACCTTAGATGAAAATGAGTTGAGTATATGTGTATGGGTTTATCTCTGGAGACTGTATTTCTTCCATCTGTCTTGTTGAAGCCTTATAGTAAAACCATACTATCTCAGAATTGTAGCTGTGTAGAAAGCTTAACGTCAGAAGGTGTGTGAGTCTTCCAATTTTTTTTTCAAGATTGTTTTAGCTACACTAGGTTCTTTTGAATTTTTGTATAAATTTTAGATTCAGCTTGTCAGTTTGTACAGAAAAGCATGTTGATATTTTCATTAGGATGGTATTGAATGTATAGTGAATGGCATTGAATGTATAGATCAGTATTTTATGAATCAAGATCCTGACAACATTCAGGCTTCTAATCCATGAGCATGGTATATTTCTAAATTTATTTAGATTTTCTTTATTTTCTTGGAATAATACATAGTTTTTAGTATATTGGTTTTGTGCTTTTGTTGGATTTATTCTAAGTATTTTATGTTCTGAGATGATTTTGGAATTGTATTTTGTATTTAATTTCAAATTTTTTGCTGTTAGGAGAATATACACTGTTTTTGTATATATGTGACTTTGCTAAATTTCTGTTTTTAAGTAGTCAATTAGTAACTTTCTTGGTACTTTATATGCACATGATTATGCTGTCTGTAAGTAAAACAGCTTCATTGCTTCCTTTCCAATCTGTTTCTTTCATTTCATCTTCTCATTTTCTTATTGCACTGTCTAGTAGAAAAGATGGGAGGAGACATCCTTGTCTTCATCTGGATTTGTAGAGTAGGGTAGCAATAAGTATTTCATCTTTGAGAATGATAGTTGTAGGTTTTCACTGATGCCCTCTGTTCTCCCTGTTTCTGTGTGCTAAGAGTTTTTATTGTGGATGGGCATTGAATTTTTTTCAAATGCTTTTTCCTCCCCATTTACTGAAATGATGATCTCTTTTTTTTTTAACAGATGTTGTGATTTACACTGATTTTCTGTGTTAGACCAACCTTGCATTCCTGGTATTGATTCTTCTTGGTCACAATATTTAATTATAATAAGCAATATTGTAATTACTTCTAATATATTGCTAGATTAAATTTGCTAATATTAAGTTTTAGATCATACTTGTGAGGAGTATTAATATTAATCGTTTAATGTTAATTAATATTAATAGTTTCTAATTTGTTTTTCCTATAATGTCTTTTTCTGATATTGTGGGGTACTATCTTGGTCTTGCAAAATGAGTTTAGAAATACTTTCCTCCTTTTCTCTTTTGTGAAATTGTTGCTATAAAATTATTAGCTTACGTGTAATGTTTGTATTTGGTGGAATTTATCAAGGAAATTTGGGCCTGGAGTGTTTGTTTTTTTCTCCTTGGTCAAAAAAGGGTTTTGAGGATTAATTCTAATCAGGCGTTTAATTCCACCTTGTTTCAGTTCTATTGTGTTTTAGAGGAGTTTATTATTTCACCTGAGTCATAGAATATATACATAAAGTTGTTCATAATATTGCCTTCAACCTTTTATTAATTATTTATTTATCCCACTACCTTTTAAAATAGAATATGAAATGCAGTGTATATGAGATACAATATTTCCTCTTCATCATATAATTGTGGGTTTATTTCTAGGCTTTCTGTTCTGTTCTGTTGATCTTTGTGTCTTTTTTTGTGCCATTACCATACTGTTCTAAGTACTACAGCTTTGTAGTATAACTTCAAATTTGAAATTTTAATACTTCCAGCTTTGTTTTTCTTTTTCAAGAGTGCTTTGGATAGCCAAGGTCTTTTGTGACTCCATATAAATTTTAGGATTATTCTAGTTCTATGAAAAATGCTCTTGATATTTTGATAGGGATTACATTAATCTGTAGGTTGCTTTAGACAATTTATGGACATTTTAACAGTATTAATTCTTAGGGTGCCTGGGTGGCTCAGTTGTTGGACATCTGCCTTCAGCTCAGGTCATGATCCCAGAGTTCCAGGATCAAGCCCTGCATTGGGCTCCCTGCTTGGTGGTAGGCCTGCCTCTCCCTCTTTCACTCCCCCTGCTTGTGTTCCCTCTCTAGCTGTGTTTCTCTCTATCAAATAAATAAATAAATATCTTTAAAATAAAACAGAACAATATTAATTCTTCCAATCCATGAGCATAGAATATTTTTCCATTTTTGTTTGTTGCCTTCAGTTTCTTTCATCAGTGTTTTCAGAGTATAGGTCTCTTACCTCCTTTGTTTATTCCTAGGTATTTTATTATTTTTGGTGCAAGTGTGAATGGGATTGCTTTTTAAATTTCTCTTTCTGTTGCTTCATTATTGCTGTATAGAAATGCAACAGATTTCTCTACATCAATTTTGTATCCTGTGACCTTACCGAATTCATTTATCAGTTCTAGTAGTTTTTTGGTGGAGTCTTTGGGGTTTCCTATATGGAGTTAATGTCATTCGCAAATAAGAAAGTCTTATTTCTTCCTTACCAATCTGGATGCCTTTTATTTTTTTCTCTTGTTTGATTGCTGTGGCTAGGACTTCCAGTACTGTGTTGAGTGAATGTGGTGAGAAAGGACATTTGTATCTTGTCCCTGATCTTACAGGAAAAGCTCTCAGTTTTTCCCTATTGAGTGTGATGTTAGTTGTGGGTTTTTTCATATATGGCCTTTATAATGTTCAGGTATGTTCCTTCTAAACCTACTTTGTTTTGAGGGTTTTTATTATAAATGGTTGTTGTACTTTGTCAGTGCTTTTTTCTACATCTATTGAAATGATTATGTGATTTTTATTTTTTCTGTTGATTTGATAAATCATGTTGATTGATTTGCAGATATTGAACCATGCATCATGGGAATAAGTTCCACTCGATCGTGGTGTACTTCTTAAAGAATTAATTATCGGTGTGCCTGAGTGGCTCAGTTGGTTAAGCAACTGCCTTTGGCTCAGGTCATAATCCTGGAGTCCCGGGATCGAGCCCCACATCAGGCTCCCTGCTCAGTGGGAAGCCTGCTTCTCCCTCTCTCACTCCCCCCCACTTGTGTTCCCTCTCTAGCTGTGTTTCTCTCTGTCAAATAAATAAATAAAATCTTTAAAAAAAAAGAATTAATTATCTTATAACAGTATAGTTTGCTTCAGCACCTCTCATCCTTTGTGTATTTTTCTGATAGATTTTATTTTATCTTATTTTTTATTGTTAGAGAGAGAAAGAGAGAGAGAGAGGAGGGGAGGGGCAAAGGCAGAGGGAGAGAGAGAATCCCAAGCAGGCTCCACACTCAGTGCAGAGCCTGACATGGGGTTTTATCTCATGACCCTGAGATCATGACTTGAGCCCAAATCAGAGTCAGGCATTTAACCACCTGAGCCAGTTAGGTGCCCCTATTGTGATATTTTAAATATATGTACTTTATAGGGGCATTTGGGCAGCTCAGTCATTTAGCAGTGCTTTTGACTCAGGTCATGATCCCAAGGTCCTGGGATCAAGCCCTACCTCAAGGTCCCCACTCACTAGGGAGTCTGCTTCTCCTTCTGCCCCTTCCGTGCTCATTCTCTCTCTTTCAAATAAATAAATAAACAAAATCTTTAAAAAAATAAATATATGTACATTATAAATCTTACAATACAGTGTTACTGGCTTATTTAAATAGTCATTCTTTAAAGAAACTAAGAAAACAATCTATTGTAATTATCCATAATTTGCTTTTTTTTCTTTTTATCCTGAAGAACTTTGTTTAGTCTCTCATTGTGTGGGTGTGCTGGTGAAGAATTTTCTCAACGTTTGTTTATTGCACATGTCTTTATTTTATCTTCCTACTTTCACTGTATGTAGAATTGTGTGTTGGCATATTTTTCTGCAATTTTTTAAAGGTGCTATTCCATTGTCTTCTACTTTTCATTATTTCCAATGAGAAACCTGCTGTCATTTTTATAATTTTTCCTTGTGATTAATACCTTTTCATCTGGAAGCTTCCATAATTTTCTTTATATGTTTGAGGTCTTTTTCTCTACATACCACTTAAATGTTGATGTTCTCCAGAAATATGCCCATAGCACAGTAACTAAGGGCATGGACTCTTGAGCCACATTTGCCTGAATCCAGTCTCAATGGCACATCTAGTTAGCTGTATGTTCCTTGGGCAAAACTTCTCTGATCTATAGTTTACTTACATATAAAATAGGGCTTATGGCAGTTAAATTGTTGTGAAGATTGAGTTAATATGTGTGATATGTTAAAAAGCATTAAGTAACTATAAGTGTGCCCTGTTTCTATTGTATGTTATTATTTGTAACACAAATTAGGTTATTTTTGTATGACTTAACCTTAATCAGGGTGCGTCTTATAAGAGATGGCTTCTTAGAATTGTTTTATTCCCAGCTTTGTCACATTCTTTCCCAGAGGTTTTGTGTTTCTCCAATAACCTGGGGCACTTTCAACCTGAGGCAACTTTATTTATTTATTTATTTATTTTTAAAAGAGAATTTTTTTTTTTTCAAGATTTTATTTATTTATTTGCCAGAGAGAAACACAGCGAGAGGGAACATAAGCAGGGGGAGTAGGAGAGGGAGAAGCAGGCTTCCCGTGGAGCAGGGAGCCCGATGCAGGGCTCAATCCCGGGTCTCCGGGATCATGACCTGAGCTGAAGGCAGTCGCTTAACCGACTGAACCACCCAGGCGCCCCTGAGGCAACTTTAAATTGACTTCTCTGTTAGAGTTTTTGGGACCAATCTGGTGGTATGAATTCAGGTGTGAAAGCTGCATGCTTAACAACTTGTAATTTATCTTCTTATAAGAGGAGGCATTTTTTTGTCTTACACTAGTGCCCAAATTGAGAGACAAACATTTCCTTGAAATTTATTTCTAAATTATAGATTTATATTTCATCTGTGTTTAGTTTAAGGGAGAGTAGTTCTTTGGGCCACCATCTCTATATAGGATTCTTGTATTAGATTCCTCCTCATCTTAGGTGTTTTTTTCCTCTTTCAGTGCTACATAAAATAATGATACATCATATATAGTCAGTGTGGTATTGGATTTGTTGATATTAAGTATCATGATTATCACCATCATTGTCCCTGAGACACTCCTACTCTCATAGATTCAGTTATATTAATTACAGTAAGAGAAAAGTAATGGGTTGAGGACTTCTGTTTGATTGACATTCCTAGTTTGGAGTGGGTGATTTTGTGGGAGGAAAGGAAAAAAAGGAAAAGAAACAGTTCAAGAGGTAGGAAAACAAAGATACTAATGTCATGAAAACTAAGTGTTTAGAGCAATGGTTCTCCAACATACCTATGTATTAGAATCTGGGGATTTTTTTTTTTAAAGATTTTATGTATTTATTTATTTGAGAGAAAGAGCACACACAGAGAGAGGGAGAAGCTGAGCAGAAAGCCCACTGAGCAGAGAGCCCAATGTGGTACTCGATCCTAGGACCCCCAGATCATGATCCAAGCTAAAGGCAGACACTTAACCAACTAGCTACTTAGGTGCCTCTACCCCTACCGTAATCATGTAGGAATCTTAAATATTTCAATTTTCAGGTCACACTCTTGACTGGTTAAATCATGAATTCTTTTTTTTTTTTTTTTTTTAAGATTTTTATTTATTTGACAGAGAGAAACACAGCCAGAGAGGGAACACAAGCAGGGGGAGTGAGAGAGGGAGAAGCAGGCTTCCGCCGAGCAGGGAGCCTGATGTGGGACTCAATCCCCCATCTCTGGGATCATGACCTGAGCCGAAGGCAGTTGCTTAACCAACTGAGCCATCCAGGCGCCCCTAAATCATGAATTCTTGGTCTGTAACACAGGCATCAGCATTTTTGGAGTTCTCCAACTGACACCATTGTGTAGACAAGTTTGGGAGCCAATGTTTTGCAAAGTTTTAAGAATGAAAGTTTATTGAGAATGAGGCTTGAAAAGGGGCAAGGAGATAATAGATGTTAGGTGGTTATTTTTAATCCTTCACTAGAACAGTGAATGAAAAAAGTCATAGGGGTTTAAGAATGGATGCATATAGTAAGACCATGGTGATAGAGGTATATTCTGGTTGTTAGATAAAGTTGGTCAGGCTGTGGTTTGGGAGGTGTGGAGAAGGAAAGGAAAATAGCATGAAGGCCTAAGAAGGCCCTTTTCATTTGCTTTCCATTTGAAAGCCCTTTTCTTTTGCTTTCCGAAAGAGGCAGCCATATCTTTTCCTAGGCATAGGATACAATGAAGAGGAACTGAAGATTCTAGAACATGAGAAGATTACTGGGAAGGTCTTATTATAAAAGAGTCAGGGGCTCCTGGGTGGCTCAATGGTTAAGATCCTGGAGTTCCGGGATGAAGCCCCGCATCAGGCTTCCTGCTTGGTGGGAAGCCTGCTTGTCCCTCTCTCACTCCTGCTGCTTGTGTTCCTTCTCTTGCTATGTTTCTTTCTGTCAAATAAATAAATAAATCTTAAAAAAAAATAAATAAAAGAGTCAAAGGGAGTGGGATTAAAAATTTATGTAAATGAATTATTTTTAGAAAATAAGTCTAGTTCTGTGTTCGGTGAGTAGACTGGAAAGAAGAGTATGATGAGGGAACCCCATCATACCTGGTACTAAAAAGACAAGAATTACATTTCCTTTACATTTTCTGAGTGGAAGGAAAGGCAGTTTACTTAATAGAGCAAATTTGATCCATAAATTTCAGTATTCATAAAAATCATCTGGGGGCTAGTTGAAAATTCAGTTGGAGATTTTCCTTCTATAAATCCAGGGGAGGAACAAAGAGTTTGCATTTTTAATAAATGATCCCAGGTGACTTAACTAATGCTGGTGGCTCTGTAAGGTCAGGCTTAAGCATACAACTGTCCAGAGGTGTACTACTTTTTTTTTTTTTAAAGATTTTATTTATTTGACAGAGAGAAACACAGCCAGAGAGGGAACACAAGCAGGGGGAGTGAGAGAGGGAGAAGCAGGCTTCCCGCCGAGCAGGGAGCCTGATGTGGGACTCGATCCCGGGTCTCCGGGATCATGACCTGAGCCAAAGGCGGTCACTTAACCAACTGAGCCACCTAGAGGCCCCTGGAGGTGTACTACTTTTTAACTGCTTTTAGAATTAAAAAGGAGAGAGAGAGAGAGATATGAAGAGATTAATGATAGGATCCCTATGTCATGATAAAGGCCTGTTGAATGCTTAATATCATGATTTTTTAGTTTTCCTGAGTTTTTGTAACTATCTTTAGCAACTCTCTGAAATCTGAAAACTGACATAGTCAAACTTGTTGGATTCAGGATTAGCATGGCAGAAAGTCTAAAGAGGGAAGTATTTTAGGGCATTAATGAGGGAAACACTGAAGTCAAGGCCTGATTTCCACACATACAGTAGTGAGGAAGAATCAGTAGTCTGGGTGACATTAGAGGGATTAAATAATGGAAAATAACCTGTGATGGGAAGAAGTGCTTCAGTAGCTGGGGAAGGAACTGGTGTAAAAAAGACAGATAAATTGATTTTATTCAGAGAAGGAATATTAAAAAAGTTAGGTTCTTTCTTTCTTTCTTTCTTTCTTTCTTTCTTTCTTTCTTTCTTTCTTTCTTTTTCTTTCTTATTCTGATGGAATTGGGAGATGAGGTACTATTGAGGAAACTCAGGTTTCTGTTCAAGTGAGAAAAATGTCAAGTATCAAGGTATCTCATGGTGGGGCAGTAAAAGGGTTGCCAGCAGTTAATTTGAATATCAGATACACAATGAATAAATTTTTGGTATAAGTATGTCACAAATATTGGTTGGGACATACACTAAAAAGTTATTTGTTGTGTATCTGATGTTCCAACTTAAATGAGTGGTGGTCCTCTACTTTTGCTAAATCTGGCAACCCTAAGTGGAGGTAGTGTTTCATAAGACACATAGGAAGGTGTTTAAGAGTCAGGTTGGGAGAAGGTGGGCATAAGCGATGGAGTGGAGCTTAGTTGTTTGAATGTCAAAGTATGAAGTTATATCAAGGGAACCTTAGTGGAGAGTGGCAGGTGTGAGTAAATGAAAGAGGTGCACATTAGAATGGGAGATGGGGCAAAGAATTATATTAGGATGGGGGAACCCTACTGGGATCATCCTTTGTAATTTGATGAAGGGAGATGTTTTGTCAACTTCTTTTACCAACACCTGAAGCTTCTTCTGGAGGATAACTTATTTTTCTGCATACAGAATCAATAGTATAGGGAGTCTCATGGTTTCAACTTGCCAGTGTCTAATAATTTATCTGCATAAGTTCACCCCACCCCCTTTCAGCCTCATTTGCTAAAAGGAAGGGAAGAAATTGATGAATGAATATGATATATGTTCATAATGTTTTTTGTGTTGCATTGTGACAAAGCATGTCAGTTTATAAAAATAGAAGTTAAATTTTATGATCAGTTAAGATAATTAGGCAGATAAATGTTAGAATGTCATTTTGAGTACTGGATTTATGAGTATGTCTTCCTTTTTATTCTCCTGAGTTTTGAAACAATTTTCTTTTATTTTCCATTTTGACTTGAAATAATTAAAGACAGAGACATCTAGTACATTTCATTCAATGAATACCTAATGTTTTAAATTCTTTTGTTGCTTGTTAAGATTACTGAGTAGTATTTTTTCTCCTAAATTGTGCTCAACATACATATCATTAGTTTTAACTCAAATGAGGAAGTCTAGTATTAGAATCTTTGAGTTTGAAAATGTGAGATATTGGGAAAAAATAATTTTAGATATTAGAAAGAGAGCTACGGAAAAAAAAACTTCAAAGGCTAGTCTGGTGTCAGCTCCTGCTGTGGTCACAGTGTAAACCCTGGAGACCAGGGATTTTGGCAGCAGTTTCGGTGCTTTTAGTTCAATCTCCAGGATCCCCAAATGTGATGCAGATGCCAGTTTTCTTCTCTAGGGTTCTGATAATGGCATATAATGAGTTGGTTGTTTCCTAGCAACTAAAGAAGCAGTTTTACTTTAGCTGATCCTGGGGTAGGAATGAGACATTTTCCCTTGATAGTTGGTATTAGTGATTTCCCTGACAATGGAATTTCACTTCTGAATAAGGAATGTTCTCAGCCTTTGGTTTCCTAAAGAATTTTGCCTTTGAGTGTAGGCTAAGCTCTGCTTAATCCTGTATAAAGTGGAAAAAAAAAAATTGAGCTCCCTAAGCACCTCTCATGGGAAGAGCCAAAGGAGTTTGATACATCATTTTTCAATGGCAAGTGATTATACAAAAAGCTATAATAGGTCTATTTTTCCCAGTGTTTAAGGTAATCAACAACAAATTTTTTTTCTGTATTTGATGTTTGAGGTAACAAAGATTTATTAAGTATTGGCTGGTATGTTGTAGAAAAAATACATATGAAATTATATTATCAGTACCACTTCAATATAAGGCGATATAACACAGTTCTGTTTTCTAATCTGTAACCTACTTGATTTCAAACAGTATTCAATACAAAAATGTAATTGCACTTATTATCATAGTTTCTTTTACAGTAAACTGTTAAAAAAATAAACTGTTTAACAGTTCAGTGCTTAAATATTAGTAGTTGTAAGGCATCTGTACTTAACTGAATCCTATCTAAATCCTTATTTGGCAGTACTACTAAATCTAGAGGTCTTCTGATTCTTAAGATAAATGGAGGCATGAGAAAATTACTTCCAAAGATCTTCTTTTAGTCATTCATAGTTTAAACAGTTCCTAAAGAAATTATCTGATTTTCATCCTTTGACATGATATAACTAATATAAATTACCTTTCTCATCCAGATTTATATGGATAATATATTAAGTTTCAGAGGTTCCCAGATGTTTAGGTAAAGAGATAAAATATTAGATGATGTTCCTTTTTTTTTTTTTTAAGATTTTATTTATTTATTTGACAGAGAAAGACATGAGAAAGGGAACGCAAGCAGGGGGAGTGGGAGAGGGAGAAGCAGGCTTCCTGCAGAGCAGGGAGCCTGATGTGGGGCTCAGTCTCAGGCTCCTGGGATCATAACCTGAGCTGAAGGCAGATGCTTAACTGACTGGGCTACTCAGGCGCCTCTATTAATGATGTTCTTAAGATAATTAAGTTAATCATATCTAAATATACCAAAGAAATTTATTGCCTTGCATGAAGAGGCTTATAGACTATGCATTAACTACATAGATAAAGTTATTGAATGTCTTCATTGTCACTTTTGGGCATCTGACTTTCTTATTCATTCCTCTCTGAATCTTGCATCATTGGATACTTAGCAGGTCTCATATTTAAAAATATTTAACAAATAAAAATACTTTACTAGGCCTCCATGAAGCATTAAGAAATAAAGAACACTAATTAGTTAATTTTTTCTTAAAACCCTTTTAAACAAACACGAAATGTTTAAGTTAGTTAATGCTATTAGATTTCTTTGGAACCTTCATCTGTGGCTGAAGAGTCAAGTATGTTAAGCCTCTTGCCTTTCCCTTTAAAACTATAGATTAGTGAAGAAGGAAACAGAGATATAACTAAAGTCCATTCTTTGAAATATTTTTCTGAGGCAGTATTAGCTAGTAAATAGCTCAGTTGGATTAATCTAATATGATCATCATGCATTCATTCATTATTCATTAACAATTTATTGAGCTGGCATCAAATAATGATTGCTGTATTTTTAAAATATTATTGGGCTTTTTGTCATCTGCAACAGGAGACTTTTGCAGTTACTGTAGGGCATTGGTTAGATGCTGAAGACACATAGATGTATAAGACCGTTCAAAATTATAAAATAAAACATTTAGTTATAGACCTGTTGTTGATTTTTAGTCATAAGCAAGATATTTAGGTATGTTAGAAATTTTGATGATTCTTAGATACTGTTTAACATGTTTTATTGCAGGCAAAGTTGGAAGGAACTTCAAGATCAAGGATAAGTATTATATAGTGTTGACCATTCAAGTTGGTGGTATTGTTACAGGATATCAGATTTCGTGGATTCATTTAGGTTTCATGCCATAGAAGGAAGCATGTGGTCTCAGTACTGAAAGAGAACATGCTCTGAGTAATTAGACCATAGCTTATGAATATTAATTGCTGGTTATTTGCTCTTACTAAAATGCTCTTCTTTTTCCTCCAACTCACTGTGATGACTAAGTACTTACATACGCAGCTTTTGATATTGTAGTGTTCTTTTTTCACGTGTTTCTATGTCGTATCTAAGGGGAAAGCTAGTGTAGTTTTTCAGACTGGTACCATCTGTCCCCAACCACCTACCCCAGTCATTTATGTTGGGGTTCTCAAGAGTTAGTTTAGGTCTCGTCAGTGTCATTACTAATTTACTCTTCTGTTCTGCTTCCTATTAGGACAGGTGTAAAGACACTTTTCATCTGATAAAACTACATAGTGACCTGAAGGTTTGGGTGGATAATTTTATTTAAAAAATGATAAAATAAAAGAAGGCAATGAAAACACTAAAAAAAAAAGGAGAGTTGCTGTTCTTCACTGTCAACAACTGATATTCTACTTTCTTATTCTGTGTAGTTTTGGATGGGAGCAATTTGTAAGGCTGGGAGGGCCATGACTCTTAGAGCTTCTTTTCTAACCTGACATCTAGCAAAAGCCTCCTGCTGCAGCCCTCTGATTATATATAGCTAAACCAAACTATTTTCTACTCTACGTGAGTGGTCAGCCTCCTTGGATCAGCCCTAGTCCTGGTACCTTTGGAAGATGAAGTTACTTTCCTTTTCTTGGCCATGAATTCCTTGAATATTTTACTTAGGTTTTAGGCCTTTCTGTTATATCTTGCTCTTCCCTGGATGCAGGAACTCACATGTCACTTTTCTCCCATTTGGTATATCATTGGCTATTTCTTCACACTAGCCCTCTTCTTTGGCAAGGTTAGGCTTCTTTACCTATCTAGTTACATGTCCTTACCCAGAACTTTTTAATATGATATTGGGTTTCTCATTTCTGATCTTTCCCTTTCCCTTTCTTCCCAGTTCAAAGATTTTGTTTACTTTGGATGGATCTTTTCATCTGAGTGAAAAGCAAGTTCTCAGCTCATTGGTAGGCTAACCCATGCTCTAAGAATGATTGAAGCTGTGGGCTCAGATTATCAGTTTTACTTCCCTGTCACTGGCTCAAGTGCTTCTTAAGGAGAGGTGGGACTTTGCCCTGATTTTGTCCCTTCATACTAATTTTCATTCTTAGCAGTGAACATAAAGTATCAAGAATCTTACTTTCAGGGCATAGAATGGCAAGAGGGACACAACTTAATTATCAGTTTGAAATGGCGTATAACAATAGATTTCATTTAACAATTGTTTGGCATCTAAATAAATAAGTAAGGACAATTAGAAAACCAGAGTATCTGGTTTAACTGTAAGCCTGAATCTGGAAGGAGAGCAGGAAAGGCAGTACCAGAAAGAGAAAGGTTGGCAGGTACCAGGAAATCGAAGTCATCATTGTGATTTAAACTTGGCCAATGTTTCATCCATAGAGCAAAGGTGTTTAAGTATTCTTTTGTATGTGACAACACAGAGAAACTCTTCCCATACCTTTCTTTCTGGCAGAGAGAAGTTATCTACCAGAGGGAAGTACTAGAGGTCCTGGGATAGTTCATGTAAGTGTGAGCTCTAACTGTAGCTCTGACACAATGCAAAGAATGCTGACTTGTTTATAAGAGAACTGTTAAATGGACTGTCTCATTTAATTCGAGTCAGCAATCAAAATTAGTGCAAAAGGAAGCACTAATAGAAAAATGTGCCAAGTCAGTGAAATACATCGATCAAAAGGGAATAGAAGGATGGCAGACACAATTCATTAGCAAAAAGTGGTAAGGCTAAAATAATTTGCCTTAGAAAATGAATAAATTAAAAGACAAGTTTCCAAACCCTTATAATATCCCATTTCTACCGTGTACACTTTAGAATCCAAACTTTTTTCTCTTTTGTCTTATTGATACAGATTTTAAAGATCTAACCTACATTGATTAGAGGGAGGGCCTTGTTTTCTGTAGTCTTGATCAGGGAGCCTTAATAAAGATCACTTAAGTTTACTTACTGCGCCCTACGTGAGAGATTCTTTGAGCTGTGGTTCCTGTCAGTTGGTCGAGGGTTATCCTATCTCCTCAGGTGCAGATGAGGAGTCATGGGTTAGAGTTAGATATTAGAAGCCTAGCCAGAGCTGTTCAAGTTCCAGCAAGGTTTGAACAGATCCCAAGCAGGCTGTAAGGGGGAGTTACGGATACTATTGTGGATTTCATAGGATTATAACCCCTTCTTATTATTTAGGTAGATACTATATTTAATTGATTTTAAGATACATATATTTCAAATTTTAATATCTCTGAAGTTGGATTATGTTTTATAATCGCAACATCTTGGCATATCAGTTTAATTATTAACTTTTTCTCTTTGTTGGTATGTAAAATATTTTATAATCTGTGGTATTTTCTATTTGATGAGATATAGTAATTATTTTTGTTGTGATTGTTTTAATGCATTTGAATTGTATTCTTGCCTTTTCCACAATCACTGCAGAGTGATTTTGTGTCACTCATTTTGGTCAGGTGGTTTTTTATGTTTTTTTGGGGGGGGTGTTTGTTTTTTATCAGGTTTTTTTTTTATTGCTGAAATACTGTTTTAAGCTCCTGCTGGCAGTTTTGGCAACCTGTTCATTCTCTTTCATTCCTCTATCATTAGCTTAATATTCCCTCTCATTACTTACTCTGACTGCCAGATTATTCTTCCCCATATGTAACTCTCATGAGGTCAGTTATTTCAAAGACTATCATTATCTCCCTATTTATTTATTTAAGTCACCTACACTCTAACTTTATTCATTCTTTCAATGATTAGATTTTAGACAAATTGTAATTAAAGAAGACACAAAACTTGTCACTGTAGATTGTTTTCTTTACTGTGAACTTTCACATACTGAATTTTTTTTAAATTGTCGATGCTATGTGATCATTCGTGGTTTGAAAATAATGCTATACTAATTTGCATTCAGAGATGGTTGTATGTAATACTTGTTTTACATAATAAAATTTTATGTTGATAAAAAGAAATGACGTGATGAATTAAAACATTTTCAAAACTTTCTTTTTTGTGTTTATGCTAAGCCTATACATGTATTTATAAGTATAAATATGTTAGGCCTAATTAGTTTATCCTGGTAGAGTCTTAAACCTGATGTATTAGTTTTTTGAATGTAGACAATTCTGTACTACTAAAAACAGCTACCTATTGTTGGGTATTTTTATGTGTAAGCACTGTTGATCTGTATTACCTCATTTAATCCACCAATTCTGTAATAGATACTATTGTTATTTTGTAAATGAAGAATTGAGGCATTTAAGAGATTAAAGAACCTGGGCAGGGCCCCATAAGTAATTTCTCTGATTTTGTAAGCTGAATTTTTTAACTGTTCAACTGAAGTTTCAAAACATTTTTTACTCTAATATTATCTTTAATATTGAAATGCTAATTTATATTAATATATTAAGAACTTTCCTTTGTCAGTTGGCTGCAGATTTTTATTTTATACTTTGTACATTATAAGACATATCTGAGAGAATGTCTTTGCAATCTTTTAGCTCTGATATTCATTATTTAAATACCACTTTTTCAGTCTACTTGAATAGGTAGATAATTTGTTATTTTGGTGCACTTTATATGGGGATGAGTTTTAAGATCTTTTTAGTAGTGTTTGGCAGTGAGAAGTTTGACAAACACTTTTATGTTATGATGTCAGTAACCGTAGTAGTATAAGTTATTTATAAACTGCAGTAGTTATAAATGCTTTTTTTAAAATAAAAGTTGAATTGTTTTAGAGGTATCTATTATTTGGACTTAATCCTGCTTCACTGAGGTACAGTGGCATTTCCCAGGCAGTTATGTAGAAAAAGCTGTAATTCAGTTAAAGGAAATGACTTTATTCTGTCAGTGACATAACCAGTGTCTATTATATCCTAATTAAAACACAATAGTACTTTTCTTAGTGTATAATTGTTGAGACTTCTTTACTGCTTAGTGGAATTTATCGAAACACTTGGCCATTAATAGTTCAGTACACTAGTTACTGTTCTAGTAATTTCAGTTAGGCATTTTCAGCTATTAAAAAGCTCTGGTAGTGAGTTCTTTTCAAATACTTTTTTCCCCTTGCAAACAAATTTATTTAGACAGAATAGATATTGCAAAGAGTTTTGACCAAATATGAAGTTAGAGGGCATAGTTCCCACAAGACTGACCTCACTTCTGATACCAGTTACAAATTTAGGGGTTCCCAAGATCACCCTTCGATTTAATAATTCTCTAGAAGGATTCACAGAACTCACTGTGTATGGTTATTACAGGGAAAGGAAACAGATTAAAATCAATCAAGGGAAGAAGCATACTAGGCAGCATCTGGGTAATTACCAAATGCAGAACATCCATTGTCTTCTTCCTGTGGAATGAGGGAACATTACTTTCCTGATGTTGATGTGTGATGTTATGTGTTGAGTATTTCCAGGCAAGGAAGCT
Organism: Spilogale gracilis; assembly: GCA_004023965.1. NCBI lineage: Eukaryota > Metazoa > Chordata > Mammalia > Carnivora > Mephitidae > Spilogale > Spilogale gracilis. Next base: position 35,020 of record PITA01014273.1, read on the forward strand.
CACCTGAGTCTTGGCTTTTAGAATTTATTTTTCTTATTCTTTTTTTTAAATAATTTTTTTAAAAAAATTTAATTCAGTTAATCAACATATAATGTATTATTGGTTTCAGAGATACAGGTCTGTGATTCATCAGTCTTATCTAATACCTGGTGCTGCTCATTACATCACTTGGCTTCCTGAATGTCTACATCACCCAGTTACCCCACCCCACCGCCTGTTTCCCCTCCAGCAACCCTCAGTTTGTTTCCTATGCTTAAGAGTCTCTTATGGTTTATCTCCCTCCCTGATTTCATCCTGTTTTATTTTTCCTCTCTTCCCCTATGATCTGCTTTTTTGTTTCTTAAATTTCACATGTCAGTGAGATCGCATGATAATTGTCTTTTTTCTTTTTTTAACTTTAAATTTATTTTATTTTTTCAGTGTTCCAAGATTCATTGCCCATGCCCCACACCCAGTGCTCCTTGCAATTGGTGCCCTCAGTACCCAGCACCAGGTTCTCCCATCCACCCCCCATCCCTCCAAGTCCCTCAGTTTGTTTCTGTGTCCAAAGTCTCTCATATTTCGTTTCTCTCCCTGAATTACCCTGTTGTCTTTTTTATGATTGACTTATTTACTTAGCATAATACCCCCTAGTTCCATTCATATCATTGCAGATGGCAAGAGTTCATCTTCTTGATGGCTGCTGTTCCATTGTATATATACACCACATGTTCTTTATTCATTCATCTGTCAGTGGACCTCTGGGCTCTTTCCATAGTGTGGCTGTTATGGACATTGCTGCTGTAAACATAGGGGTGCAGATAGCCCTTCGGATCACTACATTTGTATTCTTAGAGTAAATATCCAGTGATTCAGTTGCTGGGTCATAGGGTAACTCTATTTTCAACTTTTTGAGGAACCTCCATACTGTTTTCCAGAGTGGTTGCACCAGCTTGCATTCCCACCTGCAGTGTAGGAGGGTTCCCCTTCTTCCATATCCTCACCAACATCTTTTGTTTCCTCACTTGTTAATTTTAGCTATTCAAACTGGTGTGAGGTGTATCTCATTTTGGTTTTGATTTGTATTTTCCTGATGCCAGGTGATGTTGAGTACTTTTTTATGTGTCTGTTGGTCAGGTGATGTTGGCCAGGTGATGTTGAGTACTTTTTTATTTGTCTGTTTGGATGTCTTCTTTGGAGAAATGTGTTTATTGGGACTCTTGTCATGTGGTCATGACTCATTGTTCATGTGGCTCATCTCAGTCTCTAGTCTATAGGTGCTCCAAGCATGACCCAAAGCCCCACCCTAAATTACATTGTCTTGTCTGGCTTGCCCAAGGCCCCAGGTAAACAAAGACCTTAAAGATTACTTCCTAGAAGCTAGTCAAAGGCCATTTGGAGGGGGGATTGCCTTTTTGGGCAAAGTTAAATTCTTTACTATACATATACAATGTAAATAATACTGATTTATAGAATTAATCTATGTCTGAGGCTAAATTTGGATATTAATCTAGTATGTTGGAAACACCGTTGCTGAGAATTTCTAAGTATTTTAACTCAGAATGGGAATTCCAGAAAGTACAGTTGGTCTGGGCTGTGGCGTTTTCCAGCCAGAGAGAGAGCTGGGATTGCTTTGGATATCTTGAGGACTGCTCATTCTTTTGCACTCCATATTCCTGTCACTCTTGGTAATTGTCCAAAAATAAGCCTGTCTGGTCATTAAAAAACAAAAACAAAAACACACAACTCTTTTTTTATACTGTTTAGGACTCTCTTTCTCCCAAGCCCATAATTTCCTTCCTCTTCTTCTCTCTCCTTTCTCTCCTCTTCTTCTGATATTTTTTGAGCTCTAGTTTCTATTAAATGAATTCTCCTTAATAATCTTAACTGAAAATTCCTCTGTCTCTTTGCCCTAACTGAAAACTGCTATCTTTGTAGACACTGCTTTTCACGAAGTCATCTTAAGGGGTGCAGCTCATTCTTTACTCATTGTCTATGCATGAGGTTTGGTATATTACTAGGACAGCTTCTGTTCTAGCACTCCTCCATAATTATGTATATATTTTTTATAATCACCTTTTCCTTCTCTTCTTTGATCACCTTTTTTTCATTTCTTAAAGACAATGACACTTCCTTTTCATTCTACTTCTAACCACCATCTTGGATGATTTCAGAGTCTATGTACGCACTCTGGTTAATATCCTTAGTTTTTCAATTTCTTCACTTTCTTAGTGTGACTGCCCTCAGCCTTTGTTCTACTTAAGCCATCTTTTCTCATGTTTTACCCTTAATCTTGTCCCTGGTAGAATTCATTGTCCTCATCTTACTATATCATCTCGTCCTTTCTTCCCTGTTATTATGGCCACTGCACCTCAGGTTCCCACTCTGCCTGTCTTTTCATACCTTTCATTTCTTTCCTAGCAGAGATATACATGACATGGTATTTCGCTGCCTTGCTGATAACTTCATCTCCTTTTTTTAACTCTTGTCTTTCCATTGTACCACCTACTTTAAGTCCAGTCTTGATTGGATTCAGCATTCTCCTTTCTCTGTTCTTCCTCTCAGGCTGCTAGGTGCTACTAGAAAAGTCCTTATAAATGGCACTCTGAACTAATGATTTCTAACATTGAATCCTCTGTTGTCCCATAATCCCTGGGAAGTTTTTTCTTTTATTCTTTTTCTTTCTCTTGCCTAGAAATCTGTTATCCTTCTGGGGACTACTGATAAACCTGCCTTGTTATTCTGAAGACGTCTGTCCTTTCCTATACCTCCCCCTTGACTTTTATTTGTTGATCTGATTTTCTGCTTTACAAAGAAAATTAAATTTATGTGGTACAAACTCTTTCAAGTCCTAGGCAGCTCTTTTACGAACTTATCTGTAGCTAAACTCGTTCTTGCCCTCTTTCCTTTGTGTCTGTAGTTTCTTTCTCTTTATTAACTCTTTCACATCAGCATTTAAACATGCATGTGGCAGAGAATATTGACTATGTAAAAGTCATTTCCACCCTCTTCTACCTTACTGCCTCAAAATAGAGTCTGGAAAATCAGATAGTTTCTCAGCTTCTCTTGTAGCTAAGAGGAGCCAGCCATGTGACCTGGTTCTAGCTAGTGAGACATGAGGGAAAGTCAGAGGAAGGGGATGGAGCTCTGGGTAAGGTGTTTTGCTTCCTAACAGAGGGCCAAGGTTTGTAATTCCCCTTTCTTTTTGTTGGAAATACTTTGTGTGGACATGATGCTTGGCAGTGGTATCATCCATTTTGTGGCAGACCTTGGTCTGATGACATCACTGAGATTCTGACAAAACCCTAGAGGTGTCTACTTTCAGACTTCTTGTTAAATAAGCAATACATGTCCCAGTATTTTAAACATTATTTATTATGTTTTCTGTTACTTGCAGCTGAAAGCATTTTAACTTAAAATGCATAAATTTCTTCCCCAAATAACCAGGAATAAGCAACTCTATTTTGACTCCATTAGATGCTAGTTTAATTTTTCTTCTCCCTTGTAGCCAAGCTTCTTGAAAGAATTTTCTAAATCTCTTATTGTCTTATCTTTCATCTACTTTGTCTATATTTATCTTTACCATGTGTTAGCCAGGGTCATCAGAGGTTTTTTTTTGTCTTTTTTTTTTTAAATGCTTTGTATACTTTTCAGTTCTTATTTTAATTAATCTCTCTACAGTATTTGGTTAGTTAACCTTAATCTTCAAATGCTCTTCTCCATTAGTTTTCATCACACTACATTCTCCTATGCTGTATACTTTTTATCTTCTCTTTCTCATTCCATTTCATAGTTTCTTTTCCTCTTCATTTTTAAAATATTCACCCTCAGCACAGGTGTAACTTTCCTGTTTTTACAGGCCTAGAGACTAAGTGATCTTAGGTCATATAATTAGTAGATGGTACAGCCAACATTTGAAGAGTGTAAAACTTTTACAGTTCATCTTTTGGAATCTTTGTGATGTTGTGCTTTCCTTGGGCAATATCATTCATTCCTGAATCCCAGATATATATGTTCATCCCCAGAATGTCTCCTGAGTTGTACATACACCCATCACAAGTGCAGTGACCTGCTGAGTATCTCTGCCCGACAGTCATATTGACGCCTCAAAGTCTGGAAGTCCAGATTAGAACTCTTTATTGTCCCACACACATGTGACCCTCCTCCTTCCTTACTTGTGACAGAGACTGATGGACATTATCATCACCATAGGTGTAAAAACCAAAATCCTTGGTGTCATCTTTGACTCATCCTTCTTTTTCTCCCACTGCTCATTCACTGTGTCCTGTTCTCCTATTTCGGCTGCTATTCCTCCTCAGTGTAGTCCACCCTTCTCTCTCTCCCCAGAAAAGCTGTAACAGACTCCACATCTATATTCCTGTGTATTCTGAGGTAGTCTGACTAATCTTTCTTAAATGCAGATCTCATGATGTTACTTTCCTGATTTAGATTCTTTAGTGACAACTTATTTTTTGGACAAAAGTTCAAAATCTAATTTGGGAAATAAGGCCCTTCTTGATCTGATCATAGCTTACTTCCCCACGGCCACTCTCTGCCCCAGCTGTCCTAAATTATTCGTTATTCCTGGATTCATCGTACACTTTCTTGCCTCAGGACTTTCCTCATGCTCTTATTTTGTGCTGGAATACGCTTTTCTGTAACTCTGTCTTGTCCTTCTGGTTTTAGCTGTCACCTCCTTTGAGAAAGTCTTCTGTAGTACCCTTTTCCCCATAGTAACAGTTCTTGTGGAGTGTGTTGCCTTGAAAGGGCCACCCATGTATTGTCTCAGGGCCTTTATACATGCTGCTTCCGCTGCTTGTGTCTCTTCCCTGCCTGCACCTGTTGCTGTTCATGCCAGATAGTGCTCTGTGGTAGTCCTACGTTTCTCCCCACCATAGCTAAGAAATCCTTTTGTTCATTTTGTGAAATTTGAAATAATTCTGTTGCATTCCTAGGAATTTCAAATATTGAATAGTTTGCTTTTAATTTGTCCTTAATCCAAGCCCTCAAAAACAAAATAGAAACCCAAGTCTGTTCTTTAGCTTTGTGCTTCTCCAAGCAAGCTGACATTGCCTAACTTGAGAATTGATTATGTGCCAGAAGTCAGCTGATGCTGTTGGCGAGGAGGGCATTTACAGCTTTCAGCTCTAGCCACTGAACCTGACAAGTTCTGACATCTCTTCTCTTGGCTGCCTCTTACTTCTTTTTCTGTTTCCATGGAAATGGACATCAGATCACAGAAACATAGTAAGATACTGGTGGCTAATTGCTATTGCAGATTTCTGAATTCTCTTTGTTTGTGGAGTGATTATTTCAGTGACTCTTGCCCACTATGCAATATGTGGTAGTTAGCCAAAACATCTAAGGCAGTTTCTGGATTTGAGAGCCAGATGATGTTTCCCAAGTGTCACTAACGAGTATCCCAAAATGTATTCTCTATTTCAGCTCTCAGGGAAAATATATTTTAATTTAAGAACTGTAATCTTGTCAAAGTAGAGCACTAGATTTCAAACCATGAGATCTAGCCTTTAGTCCCAGATCTTCTCTTGTCTCACTGTTTGACCTTGGTCAATTTTGTTACAGTTAATAAATGAACCCATTGCTACTACTTAGACTTGAGGTTTATTTACAATATCCTGGAGAAACGATTGCCTCTCTACCAGTATGTTTTAATAGAAAACACAGGAGTAAGATATGCAACTAATTTTAGTTAAGGAGCTCAAACAAGATTTCTACACATTTAAAATGGAAAAATGCTTTTAATTCCAGCTCTATTTTCAACTTCTCTAACATGGTTATAAAGGCTTATCATATGGCTAGAAAAATTAGCTTGAGAATCTCTTTTTAATGTATGTGTGGTTTCCCCAGACACATACATCCTATCCTATCCTATGGCAAAGTAAAGTGATTAAATTTATGGTTGAAATATTCTGTTCATTTCCTACTTAATGAAGAAAGTTATTACATTGCTTATCTAATTTGTATTTTATTCACATCCAGGATGTAGGAAGATTTGCCACAGCCATATGCCTGTATAGTAGGCTTATCTCTGCCAGGTCAGGATTTCCTTGTAAATCTAAATTTAGACCTTGGAAAGCCAGACTTTGTTAAGTGCAAGAAGGGGCTGCCATGTACATATAAAAGAGATTAGTATTGGTGAACCACTTCTTCAGGATATAGTATCTGCTTTGTATCAAATGAACTTGAGTAATTGAAATTGAGTATGAGCAGAATAAATCTGTTTTTGGATGACTACACAGAATAAAATACAGGTTTATACCAAAGTCCCACTTAGTAGTTGCATATGTACAGGTATTAACTGTACAGGAAAAGACATTATTAATAATTTAAATGGGAAGTAATCCATTTTACAATGTGTAAGTTTGGTAAATTTTTCAACAGGGGAAAATGCTGCTTTACTGAATTTGCTGTGAATTTAGTTTCTTATAATGAATTGCAGTAGAATTGGAGTCTTGTCATGTCAGACTCCCTCTGTTTGTGACATAGCTGTAGGCTTCAGTAGATTTACCACAGGTCCCAGTACTTAGGTACAGTGCTTTAGAACAAAAGTTTAATAAGTAAAATATATTCTATAGTTATTGTAGATAATCAGAAAAAAAAAATGTTCAAGAAAGAAATTATAACGGCCTACTACCCTGCTATTAAAGTAAGCCTCTGTTGACTTTTTTGGCATATTCTTTCGCTTAGAAAAATTCTAATATATATAACAGAATTGGAAAAAAAAATTGGGATAATGCTGTATGTGCTGCTCTGTAGCCTACTGACTTCATTTACCATATCAGAACATTTTACCCTGGTATCATGTGATCTTTAAAAATGATTTTAGGGCACCTGGGTGGCTCAGGCATTTGAGTATCTGACTCTTGATTTCAGTTCAGGTCATGCTGTCAGGTTCATGAGATTGAGCAGAGCCCTGCGTGGGGCTCTGCATTCAGCAGGAAATCTGCTTGAGATTTTTCTCCCTCTTCCCCTACCCTGACTCTCACCCATACTGTCTGTGTAAGATAAGTGAGTAAATCTTAAAAAAATAAGTAAATCTTTTAAAAATGATTTTAAGAAATATATAATATGCTATCACAAATGATTCCAAAATTTATTTAACTTTTAAGCTATGAATGGGTATTTAGAGTGTTTTCTTATGAACTTCTTTGAACAGGAACCCATAAACTTTCTATATCCTTTCAATTGATATAGAAAGTGCCTAAATTATTTGGTTTTCATGGCTGGTACTGCCAAAGTTTTTACTTTGTTTTATTATTGTCTTCCATATCTCAGACTTCTCTGAAGCTTACTAATTTTATCTCCAAAATACCTCTTGAATTTATTCTTTCATCTCCATTCTCACTGTGATTGCAGTTCTTGAGTCTTCATCATCTAAGTTGGATTATTGCAGTAGTCTCATATCTAACTGATCTTTTCTACTGGTGGTCTCTTCTTTCAGTATATTACTTATGGTCAAAATTGTCTTTCTAGAGCATAGATAGATATGGTCATATATTACCTGGCTTTAAAGTCTTGGTATTTTCCCCAGTGTCTGCTGTATAAAGTTTAACCTCTTAGCCTAATATTCAAGGGCATTCATATTTTGACCACGTCTAACCCTTTAACTGCATGTCTCTCTTCTCTTTTCCACATTCTGTGTATCACAGGCAGCCTTTGCTGAACACATTAAGGTTCTCACAGTCCTTCAGGTACTTTGGGCTCTTTCTGTTTTCTGTGGACTATCCCTCATCCCTGGTAATTACTTGCTCCCTCCTTTCAAGGCTTCAACTCAAATATTACCTATTCTGTAAAGCTCTGCTGTGCAACACAGTAACCACTAGCTACATGTGACAATTAAAATTAATTTAAAAATAGAATTCAGTTCCTCAGTCATATTAGCCACATTTTAAGTGTGCAGTAGCTCGTAGTTAGTGGCTATTGTATTGGGCAGCACATGTTAAAGAACAATTTTCCTCATTGCAGAAACTTCTGTTGGACAGCACTGCTACAAAGCCTTTTCTAAAATAATTGATTTTCTCTTCAGAGCTTCTGTAACCTTTAAGATTAACTATTTTAAAAAGCCCTTGAATTCCTTTATGGTTAGGAGGGGACAAAGCCTTGTTCTTTTCATCTCTAGCATCTAGAATATTACCTGGCATGTAATTGAATTTCAAGATATGTTGACTGAATGAACAAATGAGTAAAAAAAAGTGACATGAGTTTTCAGAAATCATGTGATTTATGACAATTTTAGGGGTCTTTGTTAGGTATAGAGAAATGCTGATTCCCTTTTGTAAAATGCATTTGTAAAATGCATTGTTGTCGGTTTCACTTCATTCATGCCTCACAACCTTAGACAGATTGCTCAGCTTCTCTTATTCTTTTATCATCAAAACATTGGGGAATCAGGTATGTTTCCCTCATACAGTTTATAAAGCCAGCATTTACTCTGTGCCAGATATTGTGGACCTTACATAGAAGTATAAAGCATTTTCAATAGATTCTGCACTATTGCTTGAGTTTATATTCCATGAGCTGAGAGAGTGGACATTTAACTTGTGCCTGGAATTCTCACCGCCTTAATATAATTTCATTTTCATAATATTTTGATGTTTTACAGATAAGGAAGCAAGCACAGAGAGAAGCTAAGGAATTTGCATAAGGTCACATATAGCTATGAAGAAACTTTTTATTACACCTCAGCTGCCTCTCATTTGAAAGTTGATACATTTAGTGCCTCTGGGTAGCTTTGATGATTTATATATTTTGTAATTGTTCATGGCCAGAATATGTGTTTTGGTTTCTGGTTTTAAAAAAACCAACAGTAGGGGCACCTGGGTGGCTCAGTTGGTTAAACGGCTGCCTTCAGTTCAGGTCATGATCCCAGGGTGCTGGGATCGAGCCCTGCATCAGGCTCTCCACTCAGCGAGGATCCTGCTTCTCCCTTTCCCTGTTGCTCTGCCTGCCTGTGCTCTGTCAAATAAACAAATAAGATCTTGAAAAATTGAAAAAATTAAAGAAAATACCAACAGCCTGAAGAAAATATCAAAGAAAGAAATTATAATGCCCTAATGTTAACATTTTGTGATTGACTGCTATGGCCTGGTATTGTGTCTGGGCTAATAGGATCTAACCACATCAGGTTAAAGGAATAACCATAAATTCTCTAGAGAATAGAATTCCAGAAGCCTTTTGGAGACATTTAATTACTTTATGAATTGGAATTATCACTGGCTGTCAAGCTAGTTTCAAAACTACTTCCCAAAGCTCAATATCAACATTTAAAAAATTACACAGTACAGTGCCTACAAAGTTAGTGTTCAGTGATGGTTTGTTTAATGAATGTATGATAAATAGCAGAAATACTGGTAATTGGTATTAATAATAGCTAACATTGTTTGAATGTTATTTCTCTGCCCAGCATTGTGCTAAGCTCTTTACTTAAATTATTTCACTTCATTCATTGACTGTTGAACACCTGCAGTGTGTTATTCACCATGTCTGGTGTTGGAGATACAGTGATAAACAAAGATGCTGGGGACCAGCCTCAGCAGAGACGTGGGTCCTGAACCATGGGATGTCTGGCAGGCACAGTAATGACACCGACACGGAGATCTGATGCAAGCTGACAGACCCGAGGCCACTCAGGAGAGACATATGAAGCAGGCTCTGTCGACTGTCAAGGGTCCCAGTCTTTTATTTCAGACTGAGGAAGTTGGGAGGTACAGTTAGGTTAAAGTTTAACAAAGTGATTCACAGCATGCAGAGTCAAGCTTTTCTACGAAAGTGGCGTAGTGTGGTTACAGGAGCCAGACTGGTAGGCTGACAAACAATTGTATTTTTTCAGCCTTTATCATTCTCAAGCTGTTTTAACTCCTTTTTTGCCATTTCTAAACGCACCTCACTTTGGGGTCTCTTGATACTATTTAAGCATGCAATTTTCTCTTTTAAAGAGGCCACTTTTGGGGCGCCTGGGTGGCTCAGTTGGTAGAGCGACTGCTTTCAGCTCAGGTCATGATCCTAGAGACCCGGGATCGAGTCCCACATCGGGCTTCCTGCTCAGTGGGAGGCCTGCTTCTCCCTCTCTCAGTCCCTCTGCTTGTGTTCCCTCTCTCTCTGTGTTTCTCTCTGTCAAATAAATAAATAAAATCTTTAAAAAAAAAATAAAGAGGCCACTCTTTCCTCAATAGAGAGACAGGTCCAGGGGAGAGTGGAGACTAGCCTCATGTATTGCCCATAGAACATTTGTCCCACAGTTAATGTTTTCCCGACCATAAGGTCATTAAAAGTATCTGCAACACCAACAGGGATAACTGGGGCACGGCCTCCATTGCCCCCATGGGGGTAGGAGCACATCAGAATCGAACTTTTGGTGCTTCCCCCAAGGGGGAGTCCACCATCTTCCATTAAGCAATGATTCCCAGACACCGAGCGGTGCATTCCACCTTTGTGTCACCCCTCCTAGCATTCTTTCCCATCACCCTTCACGATTCCAATGTACAGATTTGTCAACTTGGACCAAAGAGCTGTGCACCAAGGCTGACGTGCATGGGCTTTCCAAAGTTAAGTTATTTTGTATAACTAAGGTAAGTTCCATTTTGCTCATGAGATCAAACCAAAGGCTGTAGTTTTCCATTAAACAGTGAGAACAATTGTGCCAGATCAGCACAGCCTGCTGATCATCCAGGTCTGTGTCAAATAGATCTTTAACTGCTTTTGCACCTGCCCTAGAGACAGGGTCAGTATTGTTACTGCAGGGTACAGAGTGATTGCTTAAATTCACAGACGCTGAGACCATTGAGGCAGAGGGAACAAGGAATACAGATAAGAGATACAGAGATATGATTACCGGGAGGAGGATTGGTTGGAACAATGTGTCTTGGATAAGCGCTTGCCCAAGTGCACATCCCAGGACACAAGGGACACGGTGCCCCGGCCCACAAGGTACATGGCTTTCCAGATTCTTGGCGGGGAAAGCCCGGAGGGACTTTCATCCACATTCAAGGATACCTCCACCAAAGTTTCTGGCGGCTTGTGGCATGGAGGGAGGGGCGTATCACGCACTGTCCCCAACACAAAGACTTTGCTCTCATGAATCATTCTTTTTGGTGGGAGAAGGAGGATTAAAAACATAAGTAAAAACCCAATGTAGTTGGTTAGTGATCAGTGCTATGGAAAAAAAAAATGCATAATGATCAGGGAAAGCTTATCTGAGAAGGTGATGTTTAAAGCAGACTGGAATGGAAGGGCAGAGTGAGCCATCCAAGGAACTTGGGATTAGAACATTCAGAGTGGAGGGAACAAGTGTCAAAGTAAGCAAGGAGGTCGGGGCCTAGATCTTCTAGAATCTTACAAGCTGTGGTGAGTGTTTTGATTTTTATTCCAAATATGATGAAAGCCCTTAGAGGTTTTTGGGTAGTGGGGTCGTATTAACTGGTTTTTGTTTTGAAGGAATCACTTTGGCAGGTTGTAGATAGAATAAAATAGGCAGAGTGGGAAGAAAGGAGTGAAAAGGTAGAAGTGTAGTATTCCAACAACCTGTGAGATGGGTTCTATTATTTCTTCCAGTTTTAGGTTAGAACACAGAGGTCCAGAGAATTTGAGAGGCTGTTCAGTGCTACAGATCTAATCTGTTTTATACGGTCTCTGCTATTATATTGTACTGCCTGACTTCCATGAATGAATTTTAAAGAATTTTTGGCATTGTATATCAACCCATTATAGCTAATATGTATATAAATTTCTACTAAATGTTGTCTTTTTAAAAAAATTATTTATTTTTTAGTAGGCTCTGTAGCCAGCATGGGGCTCAAACTCACAGTCCCTAGATCAGGAATTGCACTCTCTACCAGTGAGCCAACCAGGTGCCCCAAATGTCTTTCTTAGACTGTTTTCTTAATAGATAAGTTGTGAAAGCATCTATTACATAGAATTTGTTAATTCTATTACATTCATTAATAGTTACTCATACCAGAATGAATGAACCACCATTTATCTGTCAGTTCTGAGAGTTCTCTTTTATCTGTCTCCATTTAGAGAGTGTGTAGACAGGACAAGAATACATATATTTTTTTCTTCATAGTTTTTATTTTAATTTCACTTTAGTTAACAACAGTGTTGTATTAGTTGCAGGTGTACAATACAGTGATTCAACACTTCTATACATTACTCAATGCCCATCATGATAAGTGTACAAGAATATGTATATTCTTATTAAAAGGCACTCATTCAAATGTTTTTTTTTAATTAAAACAAGTTTCTTTGTATAAGCATAAACTGAGATTTAATTTCAGTAATCAGTAAAACTTATTCATGGAAATAATGAAAACTTAATGATTGAATTAAAATAGGAGAACTAACACAATTTTTAGGTACCAACGCAGGTTTTAGGTATAGTGAAAAGATCATGGATTTAGTGCAAGAGTATAATCTTGGAAAAATTTCTTTGATCTTTCTGAGCCTATTTCTTCATCTAAAGATAGTATTATCCACTTCATTGGACTGTTGTGATAACTAAATGGGATAATGCTTCTATAGTGTCAGCTATATTTCTTTGTACATAGGGTTAGTAAATGTGACATTCTTATTAAAATCTGTATTATGGGTTTAACAAATTTTGTTCAAAATAAGTTTGGCAATTCCTGGTTAATAGCCTAAATTCTCATAAAATCCTTAGTATTTTTACTCATTTGCTTCCTACCTTAAGGCTTATGAAGGCTTAAGTCTTATGAAGGACTGCTAGAGGTACTGGTGGAATTATTTTAGCCTTTAGGAGACAAAATTCAGAGATGTAGGATAGCTGTCTTTAAATCTATAAAGGGTTGTCGTAGGGAAAAGGGGTTTATATTTCATGACCTAGGAGAACAGAACTATGATCAGAGGGTAAAAACTATAATAAAAGTTATTTTGGCTCATTAAGATAAAGACATTTCAAAAAATAGAATTAATGCTTTATCGGATTGGCCATAGCTGCATCCGTTTTCCAGAATGTGTGAGGCACTGACGTTTTTATTTTGTTTTTTTACTTAGTTTGAAGATTTCTTCAACCTGAGACTCACAAGAATATAAGCTACATGAAAGTAGAGATCTTGTCTTTCTCGGCACTATAGTATCTTCAGTGCCTAATACTGTGCCTGATGTGTTTGTTGAATGAGTGAATGAGTCAGTTATTCGTGGAAGTAATCTGCATATTTCACTACATTTTACCTTAAGCTCAGCTCTAATATTGTTTGATGACTGTTTGGGTTAAAAATGAGGTAAACTACAGGGAATTGCTATTTGGTAAGCAAACAGAGGAGTTAGTAGAAGATTTCTCAACAGTGACAGTGACTCTGTTGATATTTTGGGTTAGATGATTGTTTTGTTCTTTACATTATAGGATCTTTAGCAGCATCTCTGGCTGTTAAATACTCATCAGATACCAGTAGCACTCCACCTCTCACTCATGACAATGAAAAATTACTCCAGACATTGCCAAATGTCCCGTGGGGAGGAGATTGTTCGTTGTTAAGAACTGCTGACTTAGTGAATAACCCACTAGAACATACCCATGCAAAAGACAAATCCAGGGAGATCCCTTCTATGTGCTAGATGAGATGATACCTGTGTGTTTAATAAAGCCAATTAGATCTTCAAATTAAAAAAAGGAACAAATCCAATATTTTCATTATATGAAGTTACAGAAAATGGTATTTATCATTTAAGAAAGCTCATTGCAAATTATTTGTTTTAAGATGACCTATATACTGGTATCATGAGATATATATTGAGGCCTTTATGTAGCTTTATAATGAAAAAGTTGTCTGTGTAATGCTTTTGCATTTCTACTTTGCTTTGAAACATGAAATTGATTCTTTAGTTTTAGCTTCTCTGTAAAGAAAGGCTCACTATATTTCTTTTGTGATAGTAGAATTAATTTATACTGTGTTTTTAGCCCCAGATTGCTTTGACAACCATTATATGTTGCAGTACAGGTATTCGAGAGTTTAGAAGTGGGGGTTGATGGAAATGGTGACTTGTAATAATGAAAGACAAAGGCAGTATAAAGTGTGATTAGAAAAGGTAACAGCAGCAGAAAGCTGAGCAGCTGATCAAAGATTATAGAAGCAGGAATCCAATTTTTTTTAAGTGATATGTATATTTAAGATTTTATTTTTTGGTCTTAGTCTAAGAGTATGATCATCTCATGATGGATATGGTTTCAGAAGTAATTATGGTGTACACCATACATATTGGAAGTCAATTATTTTAGGCCATATTGAGTTATTTTTTTACTTCTCTCCCTAGTATTTATGTTTATATTTCCTCTTGTTTAAAACTTCTAAAACGCAAGTTCTAATAAATCCTTACTTGCATTGTATTTTAACTCAGTGTATTTTCTTGTCACATCACACTTTCTTTACAACATATTTTACTGAACTATTCATGGTCTTGATTTAATTATAAGCTAGACACTTGCATTTTTAATGTACAACACTTGCATACATATTTTGATGTCATTTCTAAAATATAGTATACTCACTAAGGCATTATTATAAAGAAAAGCATCTGTCAGCATTTCCATTATAAACCCTAATTTATTTTTAAGGAGTTTCTGACTTGTCTATTTCTAAATTGCTTTTGGCTGAAACCTACTATAGAAATTGTCAGCTGAAATCTAAGTTTTGTTATATTTTATATAAAGGGAAAAATTGAAGCTGGTATTTTTGACTATTTGTGCCACAGCTTTAAAACACTCATATTTTTAGTGGATTCAGGTGCTTTTTACTTGATATTTGTTTATTTTTCATTAACTTAAATGAGGAAATGGAAACTGACAGCCAGTTAAATGGGCTTATTTCTTTTCCTGTGTTATGCTGTAAAATTTTTGAAATATTTACTTGAAAAACATTTATTGAGTAGATGCATTAAATATTTTGTTAGAACCACCTTAGAACATGAAAGTACCTTTATGAAGCCCATAGGAAATCAAATCCAGGTTTACTGAGAACAGAGAAACTTGCAAAAGCATGAGCTATAATGAGATTCTGGAGATAGCTGTATGATTGCAAAATGAATAACTTTTTAATGGTCAAGAGTTGGGATTCTTGTTCTCCTTGTCCTCCTCAAGTAGTATAATTTTGTAGTCATAACCTGGTTGATTTCTGCTCCTCCCTCTTTTTTGTGGATGTCATTGCATTGTTGCTATGAGTAAATGTTTCTATATTATCCTTTCAGATTGCTTTTAAATACTTGAAAGCCAAAAGTTATGACTTATTTATTATCTGATTTTGAACTTGAGATTTTAGTATTCTCTTAAACTAATTACTATATAAATGGCGAACTTTAGTTAATGTAAACTTTATACAAAATTAAAAGCATTAAAAAGTTTATAAAAAGTTGAATGAGCTTATTCACTTACAGTCATTCAACAAATATGTATATCTTATCTTCTGTGTACCAGGCACTATATGCAGAATATATAATGATGAGCAAAACAGCACAATCTGTACCCTCTTGCATAATCTAGTAAGGGAGTTAGATAATAAACAAGTAAAAAAAAAGAAAAAAAGTAAAAAAGCACCAGTTTTTTTCAGTCAGGTTTTATATCCCAAAGTCTTACCCTTTTATAAATGATCCATAACACAGAAACCTGTATTTAAATGTATAAGTTTTTTGTTTATTGGAACATAAAGATTAAAACATCATATTACTTGAGTTACACCTAAACTTTTATTATTTCTACACTAATGGAATCTTTTTGTTTATATGTACATTTTAATTCATAATTGTAGTTGTCTAGGGAATTGATTTTGTGTATTTTTCCAGTATTTGACTATATAAACAATATCTTTTATTCTAATAGAATTCAGTAGAATTTCTAGGTGGGGTGCCTGGGTAGTTCGGTTGTTTGAGCGTTTAACTCTTGATTTTGGCTCAGGTCAGGGTCTCAGGGTCCTGAAATTGAGTTCTCTGTTGACCTCTATGTTCAGCAAGGAATCTACTTGAGATTTTTTTTTTCTCCCTCTCCCTCTCCCTCTGCTCGTCTCCCCTCTTCAGTCTTTCAGTAAAATAAATAAGTAAATCTTTTTTTTAATTTATTTTATTTTTTTATTTTTTTATTGTTACTAAAATTTTTTTTTCCATTGTTCCAAGATTCATTCCCCATTCCCCACACCCAGTGCTCCACGCTTTAGGTGTCCCCAGTACCCATCACCAGACTCTCCCATCCCTCCACCCCCCCCTCCCTCCAAGTCCTTCAGTTTGTTTCTGTGTCCAAAGTCTCTGTTGTTTCATTTCCCTTCCTAGATTACCGTAGTTCCCATTTACTTTCCTTCTCCCACTGTGCTCCAGTTTACCCCTCATGCCCCGCAGGTAAGTGAAACCATGCGATACTTGACTTTCTCTTCTTTGCTTATTTCACTCAGCATAATCTCTTCCAGTCCAGTCCATATTGCTACAAAAGTTGGATATTCATCCTTTCTGATGGAGGCGTAGTATTCCATTGTATATATGTACCATATCTTCTTTATCCATTCATCTATTGAAGGGCACCTTGGCTCTTTCCACAGTTGGGCGATTGTGGCCATTGCTGCGATGAACATTGGGGTGCATATGGCCCTTCTTTTCACTACATCCGTATCTTTGGGGTAAATGCCCAGTAGTGCACTTGCAGGGTCATAGAGTAGCTCTATCTTTAATTTTTAAAGGAATCTCCACACTGTTTTCCAAAGCGGCCGCACCAGTTTACATTCCCACCAACAGTGTAAGAGGGTTCCCCTTTCTCCGCAGCCTCTCCAACACTTGTTGCTTCCTGACTTGTTAATTTTGGCCATTCTGATTGGTGTAAGGTGGTATCCCAGTGTGGTTTTGATTTGAATTTCCCTAATAGCTAGTAACGCTGAACATTTTTTCACGTATCTGTTAGCCGTTTGTATATCTTGTACGGAGAAGTGCCTCTTCATGTCTCTTGCCCATTTTTTGATATGTTCATCTTCTTTTTGCATGTTGAGTTTGAGTAGTTCTTTATAGATCTTGGATACCAGTCCTTTGTCTGTAGTGTCATTTGCAAATATATTCTCCCATTCTGTGGGTTGCCTCTTTGTTTTGTTGACTGTCTCCTTTGTTGTACAGAAGCTTTTTATTTTGATGAAGTCCCAGAAGTTCATTTTCGCTTTTGTCTCCTTTGCCTTTGAGACGTGTCTTGGAAGAAGTTGCTGTGGCCGATGTCAAAGAGGTTACTGCCTATATTCTCCTCCAGGATTTTGATGGATTCCT
Organism: Spilogale gracilis; assembly: GCA_004023965.1. Lineage (NCBI taxonomy): Eukaryota > Metazoa > Chordata > Mammalia > Carnivora > Mephitidae > Spilogale > Spilogale gracilis. The sequence goes on from PITA01014273.1 coordinate 52,258, forward strand.
GCCTCACGTTGAGGTTTTTCATCCATTTCGAGTTTGCCTTTGTGTGTGGTGTAAGAGAATGGTCTAGTTTCATTATCTATATGTAGCTGTCCAATTTTCCCAACACCATTTATTTTCAGAGACTGTCCTTTCTCTACTGGATATTTTTTCCTGCTTTGTCAAAGATGATTTGCTCATAGATTTGTGGGTCCATATGTGGGCTCTCCACTCTGTGCCATTGGTCTATTTCTCTGTTTTTGTGCCAGTACCATGCTGTCTTGGTAATCACAGCTTTGTAATAAAGCCTGAAGTCAGGTAATGAGATGCCCCCAGCTTTGCTTTTCTTCTTCAGCAGTTCCTTAGCGATTTGGGGTCTTTTTAGGTTCCATATAAATTTTAGGATTGTTTGTTCTAACGTTTTGAAGAATGTTGGTGGAATTTTGATCGGAATGGCATTGAAAATGTAGATTGCTCTGGGCAGTATAGACATTTTAACAATGTTTATTCTTCCGATCCATGAGCATGGAATGCTCTTCCATCTTTTTGTGTCTACTTCAATTTCTTTCATGAGTGTTCTGTGGTTCCTCGAGTACAGATCCTTGACTTCTTAGGTTAGGTTTATTCCTAAGTATCTTATAGTTTTTGGTGCTATAGTAAATGGAATCGATTCTCTGATTTCCCTTTCTATTTTTTTTATTGTTAGTGTATAAGAATGCAACTGATTTCTGCGCATTGATTTTGTATCCTGCCACATTACCAAATTGTTGTATGAGATCAAGTAGTTTGGGGGTAGAATCTTTTGGGTTTTCCACATATAGTATCATGTCATCTGCAAAGAGAGAGAGTTTGACTTCTCTTTGCCAAGCTGGATACCTTTTATTTCTTTCTGTTGTCTGATTGCTGTTGCTAAGACTTCTTCTTCTTTTTTTTTTTTTTTTTTTAAGATTTTTATTTATTTGACAGAGAGAAACACAGCCAGAGAGGGAACACAAGCAGGGGGAGTGAGAGAGGGAGAAGCAGGCTTCCGGCCGAGCAGGGAGCCTGATGTGGGACTCGATCCTGGGTCTCCGGGATCATGACCTGAGCCGAAGGCAGTCGCTTAACCAACTGGGCCACCCAGGCGCCCCTGTTGGTAAGACTTCTAACACTATGTTGAATAGTAGTGGTGAGAGTGGGAATCCTTGCCTTGTTCCTGATCTCAGAGGGAATGCTGTCAGTTTTTCCCCATTGAGGATGATAATCGCTGTGGGTTTTTCATAGATAGATTTTATGAGGTTGAGAAATGTTCCCTCTATCCCTATACTTTGAAGAGTTTTGATCAGGAACGGATGTTGTATTTTGTCATATGCCTTTTCTGCATCAATTGAGAGTACCATGTGGTTTTTCTCTCTTCTCTTGTTGATTTGTTCTATCACGTTGATTGTTTTGCGAGTGGTGAATAACCTTTGCATCCCTGGGATAAAACCCACCTAGTCATGGTGGATAGTCTTTTTAATGTATTGTTGGATCCTGTTAGCAAGGATCTTGTTGAGAATCTTGGCATCCGTATTCATCAGCGATATTGGTCTGAAGTTCTCCTTTTTGATGGGGTCTTTGTCTGGTTTGGGGATTAGAGTGATGCTGGCTTCATAGAAAGAGTCTGGAAGTTTTCCTTCCGTTTCTATTTTTTGAAAGAGCTTCAGGAG